>JANCMA020028419.1:0-16789 GCA_024336925.2 Zoanthus solanderi
TGGTACAGGATTTAATGGAGCCGAAACCAATTGTAGAATTGCACGCAATTTAGGTATCCTGCTGATGAACAGTAACTATTTTGCTATTTTTTCCAGCAGCATTCTAGTTATGTTTGTTCAGATATCTACTGGATATCGCGAGTTAAGGTAGCTAATCAGAGCGCGCGAAAATGGATAGCTGTTGCTTTTGGCAAACACTAATCTTGGATATCGCGAGTTACGGAAACCAATCAGAGCGCGCGAAAATGGATATTGGTTGTTTTGGTAAATACTACTAATAATTATTCAGTTTTTTTTTATCAATGAGTAAACATCAACATAAGCATGTAATCGTAGCTAGGCGCAAAACTTGAGCTATCCGCACTAAATTAATTGGAATCAGTTACGCATTCGGAAGATGGTATGAACGCGCGTAGGGTCATAACTTTGAAACAATTTCCCGAGCGTTATAACTGTGAAAGCACTATTGTTCTTCTATTAGAAATAACGGTTTGGTATTCTTATTATATTATCGTTATTATTGTTATTAGAAATATTGTCACAAAGCCGAAAGTACTTACAAGTGTCTCGACAAACATTAGTTCACGTTCGTCATAGTTTTCTGCATTATTCAACTGCCTTAAGAAACCAAACTTTAAAACTAAGAACTCGAAAGGCAAATAATCGCAGCTCGGGAAATGGCAGTCTTCTTAGTTTTGGCTTGGAAGGTGGTTCAACTTCGGCACAATGTTAAGTTTGTTATGTAAAACAAAACAATTAATAAGATACCAACTTTTTTTTAACACCTCAAAAAATTGAAAAATTGCTACATAATCACTGAATGAGGCAACCATTTCCTTTTGAATTTTTGACTTCGTCGAAATGGTGACCTCGCCGACTATCGTTCTTTTAATATTGTAATTACTGAAGCATGTAAACGAACGGAGATAAGGTTTTTTCTCGAAAATCATTCCAATTGAATTGTTTGTTATAAACAATTGTAAGCATATCTTATTGCGAAAAGAAATTACTGTGTATGTACTAGCAATAACCCTGTATTTTAGACAAAGATTGAATGAAGCCTGAATCTACTTATTGTTACGATAGAGCAAGAAATTCCAACCGGCTTTCGGGCATATTAAACAGTTTCTTTTTACTGTAAGTGAAAACAATTCCTCTCTTGCTACAGTTGCACTCAATCGAAAGCACTCTACCGCCTCAATAAGCTAATTCACTAAATAAGAGAGATACTGTAATTGTTTTCAGTAGCAGTAAAATAAGTAATTTAGCCAAGTATGCTCTTAATATTTTCACTTTGCAAGAGAGCTAACAAGACTTCTTCATGAATGAAGCAATGACAACAATTTAATTTCAACACCACCTTTGACGATTTTGCACAAGCCAGTCTTAACAAAATTAAGCTGCGTAGCTGGTGGTGTAACGACAAGGAGAAATCAAAAGTTCCCTCACGCAAAGAAACACTGGAAAAAAAAAAGTTTGAGCGAGGGGGTAAAAAGTTGAATTATGCGCTCTTCATTTCTGTGAAACGAGTGACTGTTGTTACTGATATAACAGCAACATTTTATATGCATATTTAACCATAGGCTGCGTTCATTGCATTGGCAACCAATCAACCAATCATACTCGGGTACTATTTCCCTGAATTAAAAAAGAATGTCCGCTGTGAACCGCTGTGGAGTAATTTTGTCTTTCTCGGTACAACTAGAGATTATTTCGAAACCCTTTATTTGTTATTTATGATAACCTGTCTAAAAATAAGCGGCTAAAACCGAGGGTAGTTTTAAATAAAAACAAATACTTTATATTGAAAGTTTTATGCTCATCATCATAAGCAGTGTAAGAAGCAACAACCCCATTCGTCAAAGAAACTCCAGGCGATGATCAGAACATTTTCAATTTTGAGTTGCTTGAATTTCGTGGGCTAGGAATGAGATAGTAACTCAAAAAGCATATATACCTGTAATAGATTGTTACTACTCCTGACATAACCCTTGAGTGCAGGCCTACTGGTGAAATACCCAGTCCAGTAACAGTAAGGACAGTCAGCATAGGGAAAAAAGTCATCTGTTTTCAGTTCCCAGGTGAGATTGGCTTTATGAAGTGCATCAAGATAAATTGAAGGTGTTGAATAAAAGGCATTCACACGACCATCCTAAGGAAAAATTGGAAATGTTTTAGATATTAAAAACATTTACAAAGCATATTTTGATTTACTCCGCTCCTCCGTTTGTCGACCGTCTCTAAAACGAATTGAAAAGGTATTTCAAAATGATAATAATAATAAAATAGTGCCCTGGCGTCATACATGTTATTTCATGGAGCCTCCATGAGAAAATGTTAGAGCTAGAGAAGCAAACCTCAGTATAAGTGCTGGTATTCTCAATCTAAATAGACTAAATCTACTGAATAAGAATGAAAAATTTCAAAATTGTTATTATTATTATTTTATTTTCTTATCATTATATTTTCAATTATTAATTGTGTTTGTTAGTCCTAACATCTTTGTATTTACTTGCTCAACTGATACTTACAGTATACGGTAAGCTTTCAATTCTACTGTTTACCTTTCATATTTCACCGCTAGTGCCAGTCTTCATCAGGCGCGAAGGAGGAGGACAAGTCACGCTACTTATATAACGTGTAGTCAGTAATACTGATTGGTTGGTTGCGATCCTGATTGTTCCTAGGGTTGTCAGTTGCCAGGTAGCGTAGCCACTTGCCAGTTAGAGTTTTTAGTCGCTTGTAAGAAATGCCATTTAGAGTTGCTAGTTGGCATTACCAATTGCCATTCAAAGTTTTAAGTTGCCAGTTAGCATTACCAGTTGCCAGTTAACGTTGGCAGGCAGAGATGTCAGTTTGCCAGTTGCCAGTTCGCATTGACCGGCACTTGCCTGTGTCGACCTTCAGCCAGATATACCATGGCCACCAAACTATTTCATGCAGTCGAAATGATTAACTGTTAACAAATTGAATAGTATGTTACATTATGTCAACCTCGTATTCAGAGGAAAAGAAAAACTTTCATTTCTTTTAGACATTTTAGCATACATTTCAGTATAAGCTATAAGCAAAGACAGTGAAAAAACAAATTCGATATGAAGGAAATTGTCTAAACAGTTGAAACGGTTTTTCCGGTTACATTAGCTAAAAAAAGTTGGTAGGTCATTTTTTCATTTTACCGCCGGTTACTGGCAACCGTGGCAACCCTAATTAGCAACTCTAGCTCGTAACGCTGTTAACTGGCAAATCTAACTAGCAACAATATTAACTTGCAATTCTAACTAGCAACGCAAAGCTATCGAACAGTTAACACCCAAGTTCGAAATCTATTTACTCCAGTGTCTAAACAGTGCATTAGGGAACGGTACACCAAAGAAGGCTTGACTAGACTGTGCTCGCAAAATCATAAAAAGTTGTTTTTTTTTTAACTCAAAAAGTTGCAAAAATTTTGCGAAAAACCAAAACATTCGCAACAAAACTTTAAGAGTTACTCTCTTAAAATATCAATATGTTATAATGATATAATACCTTCAATAATCGCTCTTTTTTAATAATTGGAACTTAAGAAAATTCATTATATTACTTAGAAATGTATATATTTGGGATTATTGAGGTTTGAAAGCCTGTCGGAGTGACCAGGTAGTGCCAGGTGGTGAACCAAAGATGGTTTGGGATGAGGCTTAACAAAGGAGCAACATCGAGAAAACATGTATGTCTTCTAGACACCATGTATCCTGCTTAGCATCAGTGATTTACAGAAATTGATTTTTCCTTTCAAAATGTGATTTCTATGAGATAAATCAATACAAAGTTTCTCAAAAGTTGCTCCCAGAGCCAGAAGTTGCTAGAATCGAATAAAGTTTCTCCAAACGCCAAAATTTGCCGAGCTTAATCTATTCAGGCCTACAACAAATGGTGTCTACGTAAATAAGGTGCTTAAAATCCCCTTTACAATTAAGAAATAAAAAATGTTCTCCATGCTTTCATAGCCTGGTGAAAATCGAGGTGAACGTTTGGGAGAATTCGAGAGCAGATCAGTGAAAACCCGAGACGTAGTCGAGGATTTCACCAGGCTATGCATGAAGGCACGGAGACCATGTTTTATTTCTTCTATAAAACTATTATTTTCTGTCTTAACAAAGAAAAAGACTATTTATGAAGTGCGTATGTATACTTAAATTTCTTTCACGAAACTGTAACTTCTCACAACTTGGAGACAGAGCCAACAATGTTGCTCACGTTATTTTCGTGCTTCATAGCGCTATGAAAACACACTTGTGGACCAAACCAAACGTTTGTACTATCCAAATTATTTTATAATTTACAATGACGATATATACTAAGATGTCCGTTGATATGGCGCCTGAAAATTCAGATATCTTCGGCTGCGTCATAACTCGTTTTTTATTTCTTCTGACTAGTCTATGGCTGTCAAGAGATATTCTTATGAATGTGATATGGAGTAACCTATATGTGATTGCATTTTACGTTATATTTGATCGTTAAAATATATACCCGATTCCTTGCTTAAACTACAAACAATGTATACCAAGTACAAATGTCACGAGTTATGGAACATTGAAGTTTTGAAAACTTACGTGTACTGTCAGTAGTTTTCAATTTGAAAACATGCTTCTGTCTTGAGCTGAGGTTGCATGGAAACACTGTATGCGTTCTTTTCTTTCTTACAAATCAAATGTACTGACAGTCTGTATAGCCTAGAAGCCAGGCGTCCATAGCATTTGTCAATGAATAAATCGATTCTTTGTTCTCTGCATTATTTAGACGTTCTTTTAATTTGTTTGTTTCCTCCCTTTGTACTCTTACAGCTGTTTTTCCCCATTCATGGAATGAGTCGGAAGTCCATCAGTGTTACCTGACCAGCTGACAGTTACATTGGATTAGTCCCGGTACTAGCCGCCGAAGGGGTGGAATGAAAATACTTTCAATCGAATTGCATTGTTTCCCTTTTTATTCAAATCACTACAGGTTAAGAAACAACTATTTGGCTGCATGAAATACTAGCCACTTCAAGTCATCTTTGTTGTGAAACAGAGTAAAGTTTTAATAGCAATTTTGTGATTTGGAACGGGAAAACAAATTTATCGTTTGGCGAAAAGGAAAAGCGCGGTTTCTGTTGAGTACCTTATTATACTTGGCACAGTTAAAAAAAACTGAAATATGTTTGTAATTTAATTTCAACACCAAAGATTGAACAGGAAAAACCAAAAGGAAATCCTTCGCCTCTCCAGCGACTGTTTTACTTATGATTGATCGCTTGCTCAGTTTACTATCAACAGCATCGTATCACCCATTTACCATTTTGTTGTTGTGTTATTGCTATTGTTATGGAGATAAAATAAATGGTAGATAGGTTTAGATTGTGGAGGTCAAAGTTTTAAATGAGGTTTTTGTTACAAAAAAATTAACACGCCAAAAAATTCAAGTCATAAATTTTTTGTCATTAGATGACCGGATGAAGCTACAGTTACGAAGTATCACATTTCATTTTCAGTCTTCATTCAACTCAAGTTAAACTTCGATAATATTGCAATAATATACATTTAGGAAAAGCAATGACATTCATAAATGTTGTACAATAATACTGCTATTTTGCTTAGCAACACTGAATACTGTGTACGGAAATGAAACTAAATACTCGACAAGGTTTATAAAGAAGAATAAAAGTGTTAGAGAAACTGACCGAAAAATTGTTGAGTGCTAGTGCAAGGCTCTAAATCGTCTATACTATACAAACAAATTTCAAAATTGACAATTTTTCCTTGTCAAGGAATAGCTGGCTTCCAAAGCAAAAAATGTACACTTTTCGCCATCTATACGAGCATTTTAGTTTTCCTCGTCAAGAATAAATTACTCGTGTAGACGAGGCTTATATTTAGAGTTTTGTAAAAACGGATCGTATCTAAGACTAATATTAATAAATAGTGACAATCGCTCGATTCTATTCAAAAGTCTAATTTCAACACTAATCAGGTTCATTAACTTTTTACTGATTTGATTTGCTTGTTGAGTACATTTTTTTCAAAAAAATTCTATTGAAATGTACTGGCCAAATAAATAACGAGTTATTTAGACATTCTAAAGTTGAGAAACGTTCATTGCTTAAATAAAGGAAGAAGCTTTTAAAAGGTTTGACCCGTGCATGCAACCTCTGCGGATGACTAGCTCCCAAACTTCTGCTCCTAATACTTATATGGAATGATCTACCTAAAGAGTCTAAAGATTTAGTGAGTAGTAGCACTGGTAGATTTTGCGCACTAACATACTGATAAACTCAAAAGCAAAATTTTGCCTGTAGGATAAACAGAGAACTATTTCTTTATCTGTCATAAATAATTTCTCTTTACTGATTGTATTTACGCACATTTATGCAAAATAACGAGTTCGCATCATGCAGTTGAAAATCGAACTTACAACAAAGAGCTATTTCAACTAATTATTGACTTCAAAAATAAAAAAATGCTTTCAAGTAAGAGGAAGATAATCCAGTTGACTTTACACATTAGCACTTTAAGGTTTTTTTCCGGTTATGACTTGATTATGTCACAACATAAAGTAAATCGACCAAGTCGTGTAATGAGCTGTTTTGGTTTCATTTGCGTCAATACTTAATGTTGTATTTCTTTGTTTTATATACTTTGCAAATTTGGAGTCCATTCAATATGGATTGCCAGTGGTTAGTTTCCATTGGTGCAAATCCTAAAAGCAAGCATTTTATGATGGATTTACTGGCAAATATTCATTATTTTACATCAGCGCATATTTTCGTCTTTGTACTCCTGTAGTCGGTCGTACTTAAAATAGTCCGGAGTTCTGGCGCATTCTTTGGTTTCTGAGCAATTAGTAATTTTAACAATTCAACCCCCGAATAAATCTTTTAGGAAAAGTCGCTATGAAAATAGTGAAAATAAGAAAATTTTATATAGTTTTGAGCCAAGAAACTATAAAGTAAAAGAAAGCAAATCATACAATCAAACGAGAGCTATAGAGGCATTAGACGCTCATCTGATAATGGAGGCAGTTGCACAGAGCGCTGTGAACAGAGAAAAGTAAAGTTTGTGTAATCAATAAGTCAGGGCAAGTGGCTAGTCTGTTAGTCGGAACCCTTTCGGTATCTAACGAAGATTTAGAGTAAGCTTTGGCCTTTCCAATCAAACACACCAAGGAAACCAAACATATTATGAATTCAATAAAACAATTTTTTTAGATGCACTATATATTTAACAAGTAAACGGAAGTATTAATATTTTGAAGTTTTATGAGTTCTATTAAGATCTCGTGATACAGTATAGAAGGCGAACCAAAATTTAGCGAGATAAGATAATCATAGGGAATGACAAAAACGTTTTTATAGTGTTTACTTACCGCGATGTCTGTCGGACGCTGGATTGATTTTTATAGACGGCGGCTCAGTTTTGTAGTTGGGAAGAAAATTCTTTAACTGGTTCTTTGCTGTAAAGTTTCGGATTGATAGCTATGCTAATAAATTGACAATATTAACGATGAAAGGTAGAATGCAATGCCAAGATCTAAGCATACTTAACATGTACGCTGGGGTACTAAATCAAGAACAAACGGTGACAGCTCAAGCGAAGATGAGTTATGGTCCACTGGCACTGGCTGAGTAGAAACCACTGGAGCTTGCCATTCAATAAAAATACAGCTTACCTGTAACCGTAAGCGAATTTTATTAGCCCAAAAAAAAAAAGCTTTAAGTGAATTTTTTCTTTCGTGTTATTGATGAGTCAAAAAAAGTAATTATAAGTATAACCGCGAAGGACATCGGGATAAAAACTTCAAGGATAGCATTTTTAAAATAAATTTTTAGTAATTGAAAGTTAAAGAGCTAGGGCAGCTGAACTGTTGTTGTTACTATAAGATATTGTTATGGATCGAAGAATTGTAAAGAAATAATCACTAACGTCATTCTAATGAACGTCAATTGACGTGTACAATAAATAAATGAAATTTGTGACTCTGGTAGCAAAATACAAACCAAAAGAACAGCAGTAAACTGGAATCGAGTTGAAAAAGATGTAAAGGCAAAAACAATTTTAAAAAAAATGGTCAATCTACTAACAGGATTTAATGTAATTAAACAATAAAAACAAACAACATAATAGTAATGATAATGATAACGAAATGGCAAATTAATGTAATGAAAACAACAAGAACCATAATAAAGTTATGCTAATATTTAAAATAACAATAGTTCTTACAAAAACAAGAACTGAACAACAATAATGATCAAAATCTCATCTAAAGCGCGCTAAATGACGACTATAGCAGTCGTGACGTATGTCATTACTAGCTGAGAATGGCGCAGTGCGCAATAGAATCATTTTTGTCCAAGCTATGAAAATCATGGAAAAAGAGGCAATAAGAGATCACCTATTGTGGGTCTCTTTATGTCTGTTTATTGATGTTATACATACAAACACTATTACTTGTTCTTCAATTTAATCTAAAAGTATTCATCAAAAGGATTGGTCCTATATATTGATTGTAAAATATTTTTCAAAATAAACCTGTATCTTTTCAGGCCGGTCCGGAAAAAAAATGTTCTTATAAAAAAGCCTATATTTCCACATTGAATAAAAGGTGAATCTATACTTCTTTGAAATTAACAGTTATTTGTATCCCAATAATTCATAAAATTATCTCCTGTTAGTATTTATATAAGATATTACATGGCCTCGCGGAGATAAGGATTTTATCTTCGAGTGTTGAAAATATCTCTGACGTCAGTGACGAGTGAGTGAAGCGAACGAGTGAGAGGTGTTTTCAAGCGAAATCAAATTAAAAGCAAAAATTATAAGCATATTATTCTGACAGTGTTATAAAATACGTATTCACTGTTTCCGTCTTCGAAAAAAATAAAGGTAAATAATGGCTTCTAAACTTACTGAAACAATGAACAAAACTGCAGTAGTTATCCGTAAACCTTTTTTTTAACCACAATTGGCAAAAATGTTTACCGAAGGTGGTAGTACTGGTACAAATGCATTAAATTCAACATGAAAACTTATACATCAATCAAACTAAAACAAATTGTTTACTTACGATACCGAAAAAATCCTTACCGTTCCTCCTGACTTTCATAGCTATTTTTAATCACTTTGAGACGTTTCCATTTTTTACTTTCAAATGACCTCTCATGTTTACCAGGCAAAAGATTCATTCCGCCGCAAATCTGGATTTACTGTTTGAATGAAGCACTTGAACAGCACGACAACATATGCCTTTTTCTCTTCGTGTTAGGATTCTTCTGCTCTTCTAAAAACTATGTTAGCTCTCTATCAGTAACATCCACGAATCTGGGAGGCATTTCTATGATTTTTTTCCATTTTACTATAGGTATGAACAGCTTTAATTTTTCGCTATGATCAAAAGCAACAAACGACTCAAAGCACCGCGCGCGCGGACCATTAAAAACCGCGCGAAAATGCTAAAAGCTGATTGGATCAAAAATGATATCACACATGTGCTGTTAAAAATAGTATCTCCACTGGGGAGAGTGGGATATCATTTTTCTCATCTTGCAACCATTCGGTATACAACTGTACTTCATAAAATAAGAAAACCTAGAACCATACTACTCCACTGAAACTTAATAAAAGACCTCATTATCTTATTCGAGATTACACTTTATAAAATGATTTGGATAGTACGTGCGTTTTGATTGGTCTACAAGTGTGTTTTCATACCGCGCCATGAAGCATGAAAATGACGTGGCAATGTGGTTTGACTGTCTCCGAGCTGTGAGAATTTACAGTACGCGCTTCGCATATCACATTTCTCTTTGTTAACAATGAAAATAATAATTTTATAAAAGAAATAATAAACTATTATTGGACTAGGTTGAGCAAAATATCGTGATTTGTCAGTGGCGAGCAGAATATAATATTAGGGTAGTCATAAGAAAAACTCTTTTGTGCTGTTGGGAAGTTAATTATTCGTGACGTGAGCTCAAGGTATACACTTTTTTTGTGTTATTTTTATAAAATTAGTTGGATTTCCATTTTGTAAGAGTTGTTTTTTTTTTTGCATACTATGTTTGAGGAGGTGATTGGCTTTCTATTTTTTAACTTTTTACGCCATTCTGAAGGAATGGCATCTATAAGGCTCATTACAGAAAAGGCTAAATCCGCGGGAAATGAGTTCATCTGTTTTTACACGGTCCCCCATTCGAGCTCAACAAGTTATTGATTTGCATAAGTCCTTTTTCTTTCAATGATCTACTGTAAACAGTTTTCTCGATTGGAGTTTGTTTATTATTCCATATCAATTCATCGCAAATACTGTCATCTTCATTAAGAGAAGGTAATTTTAGCGAGCTCCAAGTTTTTAAACATTTTGTGTAGAAATCAGGAATATCATTACAGAGGATGGTGATTTCAGGATTACATTGTAATAAAGAATTGCCACCGTGCCTTCTTAAATGAAAATCCAATATTTATTTCCAAGTTGAAGAGTAATTTTGCCAGTATTTTTTGAGATAGATAACTTGTTGCGCCCTGATATATGATTCAAGATGAACCATTTTCAGTCCTCCTTTGTCGTAATTTCTTATAAGAACAGATCTTTTAATTTTATCTTTATCGTTCCAAATAACATTGAAAAATTTTCTATTTATTTCTTTAAGTTTTATGGCATCGAGCGAGATTATATAGTCATACAGCCTATTTTTGGAACGATGAAAGTTTTAATAATATGTACTTTACCGAATACAGTCAGATTTCCATAGGTTCAGAGTATTGTCTATCGATTGGATCAAACGGTCAAAGTTCAAACTATAAGCAAGTGCATCGTCCTAAGTGAAAAAGATACCCAATATTTTTATTGCTTTGTTGACTTTCTTGACATCGGACAGCAAAGCTGGTGGACTGTCATAGCATCTTCCGAGCCAATGAGCTTCAGTTTTATCTTTATTTACTTTTAATCCGGAGCATTTTTCAAACTGTTCAAGAGTATTCATTACATTGTCGTATGAAGTTTTGTTTTTTAAGAAAGCTGTTAAATCATCGGCGAATATACTTAATTTTATTTCAGTATAACCCACTTTTATTCCCTTTATATTTTTATTATTCCTTATGTTGATAGCTAAAACTTCAATGACTAGAATAAATAAAAAGGCGGACAGAGGGTCTCCTTGCCTGACTCCCTTTTTAACTTCGAAGTACCAGCTCGAGAATCCATTGTTCATAATACAGCTGGTTATGTCACTATAAAATGTTTTGACCCATTTGATGAAAGCCGGTCCAACACAAAAAGATTGCAGTGTATTAGTAAGAAAATTCCAGTTAACGCTGTCAAACTGTCAAAGGCTTTTCGAAAGTCAACTGCAACTAAAAGCGGTCCAGAAATGTTTGTTGTTTTAGTGAGATTCATTATGTCCTCATCGTTCTTAAAGCGTCAAAGGTTGATCTGTCCTTAACGTAAGCGCATTGGTTAAAATGAATAACACTAGGCAGTACTTTTTCAATTTGGTTTGCTAATGCCTTTCAACCAATTTTAGTATCAACATTTAAGAGAGATATTGGTCTCCAATTTGTTATAAATCGCTTATCTTTCTCCCGTTTTTCAATAAGCCTTATGACAGCTTTACGTTCTGAGTTTGAGAGTCGGCCATGTGTGTGACAGAAGTTGAGGCAGTCTACTAGCTGTTTTCCTAAGAGCGACCAAAAACATATGTAAAATTCTGCAGTCAGACCGTCGTTTCCTTGTGACTTATTACAGTCAAAAGACTTCAAAGCTTGTAAACATTCATTTATTGTGAGTTCACCTTCGCATATTTCTTTGTCGATTTCGCTTAACTTATGAATGTCATCATTTCGTAGAAATATTTGTTCAATTTCCGCAGTTGGTATGCCGATCATCTCGCGATACAAATCGCTATAAAATGATTTTAATTCTGTAATTATTTCCTTCGGATTTGAAATTAGCTTATTTTCTTTATTGTAAATTTTTCTGATGGTGCTTTTCTTTTTCTTGTTATTCTCTAAGCTGAGAAAAAACTTGGTGTTTTTTTCGCCCTCCTCATACCATTTAACTTGTGATCGTAATGTTGCACCTTTTGTAATGTAGTCATAAGCTTTTTCATACTAAGATTTGCATATTTCTAATTATGTGATATTCTCATTGCTTGGGTTCATGGAAACATTTTCTTCAGCTTTTTTTAATTGGTTTTCTATATTACTTAAATACGTTTTTCTTTGTCTTACCTTTTCTTTTCCATATTCAATTGTTATCTGTCTAATTTTATATTTAATGAGATCCCATAGAGCTCTTTTATCGGTCACATCATTAAATTCGTCCATCCACTGCAAATATTTACTGTTTATCAACTTAATGTAATTTTCGTCCTCAGTAAAACTAGAATTCAATTTCCAGTAAGCTGGTCCTGTGTGTTGTATGTCTCTTCGCTTTTAAAGACAAGATCAATTGCTGAATGATCGGTTTTTATTGCAGGAATGATATTTGTTTTGGAAATATCGTCTTGCAGTGAATCGCTTACCAGCCAGAAATCCAGTCGTCTTTGAACAAACGGCTTTTTTTGTCTCCAAAAAAATTTCTTTCTCGGGATTTCTGATACGCCAAATACCAATTAAGTCAAGATTTCTTTCCATTTCTTTTACTATTTTAACACTTTCTTTGATTATAGGCTTCCCACCGGAACAATCTACATCTGGATCAAACGTTATGTTATACAATCTGGGTCAATGTCAAAGCTATCTAGAGTTAGTGTTAACTCGTAAAAATTTACTTGATCCTTGCTTTCATTTGGTGCGTAAATGTTCGCTAGAACATAAGGCGAATTTTGAATTTCAGCTCGCATGATTATAAATCTGCTATTATTTTCGACGATTACCTTTTTAACTTCAAAGTCCAATTCTTTTCTGAATAAAACTAGAGCTCCTTTTGAATGGTTAGAACCATGTGCAAAAAACAATTTCCCTCTCCACTAATATCTCCACTCTGCTTCAATTTCTGCAGTACTGTACGTTTCTTGTAAGAAACCAATTTGAAATCACGTATACCGCGTACATTTAAGGAGAGGAGCTTTAGTTCTAGATTGTTAGTACTATCCATAATATACTTTCATTTATTGTAATCAGTAAATGAGACTGTAATAAAGTAATAAACCAAAAACTGAAAACCAATGTAGAGAAAAAAATTGATTGGCTTGGCAACATAATTAAATCCAAATTCATAATCAAGAAGTTAGACGAACATAAAGTTTAAATAAAGTCCGATTACTAATATTAGAATTTCTCTGAAATCTGCAAACATAGAATGCATACTTGCAATCTGGTTGCTTGCTAGCGAATACAATTTCGAATCGAAAGGCTGGCCATGTAAACAAAAATAATAATTAGCTTATAAATCGATCAAAAACGCCAATCTTTTAAATATCTTTTTTCAGTCTGTTTTTAATAAACCAACATGTGCTAATGAAACAATCAACCGTCTACCTGAAGTTGAGTCTACCATCAGCGACTTGATTTGTAGTTGTGATGATGTTCTAAAACTTCTCAGATCCTTGGACGTAAATAAAGCAAATGGTCCAGACAACATTCCTTCAAGAGCACTTAAAGAATGTGCACAACAGCTAGCTCCTTCACTGGCAAAACTGTTTAAATTTACACTCTCCAATGGATGTGTGCCAACTGACTGGAAAGTCGCAAATGTGGTACCAATTTTCAAATCCTGTGAAAATACCCTTGCTGATAATTACAGGCCTGTCTCTTTAACTAGCATAGTCATAAAAATCCTAGAACGTCTGATTCACAAGCACATCATGGATTATCTAACTGAATTCCAAATGCTAAGTGACAAACAACATGGCTTTAGAAAATCAAAGTCATTTGTTACTCAATTATTGCAGTTATCAAATGATTGGCTTACAACAATGGATAAACGTGGTTCTGTAGACACAGTGTTTTTGGACTTTGCCAAGGCATTAGATAAAGTTTCACCTTCTTTACAAGTTGGAATGTTATGGCATCCGTGGTCAGATTCTAAATTGACTCAAAGATTTTCTTAGCTCTAGGAAACAGCGTGTAGTAATTGAGAGTCACTCATCGGATTGGTTGGGCGTTAGCTCTGGAGTTTCTCAGGGCAGTAATCTAGGCCCTTTGTTGTTTTTAATATATATAAACGATCTCCATAATGTAGTAACCTGCAATTATGACTTATTTATTGACGATACTGTACTGCATCATCTTATTGAGAATATTTCGGATTGTGAACAACTCCAAGATGACCTAGACTCTGCCTCTGAATGGTGCGAAGGCTGGTTACTTTAAAAACCGAAAAGTGCGAAGTTCTCCATGTAACGCGTAAAAAAGACCCAATCGTATCTGCTTACACACTAAATAATAGTATTTTACCAGCTGTGGATCATCACAAGTGTAACGGCCAGTGGCCTAGAACCGACTGCTAGCCTCTCTCCGATGTTTTTCAGTAGTAGTTACGCGCCATTTTTGTTTATGTTATTGCTGGAGAAAGCTTCAATTTTAGTGGAAGTTACTACAAATTGGTGGCAGCGGTGGTTTTCAAATAATTGCAAATGGACAACTCAAGTGAATTTGATTCAGTTGGTTCAACGAGTGGACCGGAAACTTCAACCGAAAACATGGCAAGTGCTCTTGCAGCAGCGATGGTTGAAGCCTTAAAGAAAGTGAAGAATAAAGGTGAGTCGAAAATAACACCTCACGCTGAAGTGCCCAAATATTATTCTCCGGGGCAAAATTTTCGTTCCTGGCTGTCTTAACTCAATCAGTATATTGAACTAGTACAAATTCCCTATCATGAGAAGAAATCTTTCCTAGTCACCCTACTCGATCAACAAGCTTATAGAGCAGTAGAATTGTTGCGACTGCCAAATGAACTAAACTTTGAAGAATTTACCGCAAAGCTTGAAGAACGATTTGATAATACCAAAACTAGGGGGGACTACAAACTTTTGCTTCGCGCGAGAAAGCAAAAATCGACTGAAGATTTGGATTTTTTTGCCGACGAGTTACTTGAATTAGCTGATAACGCCTATCCTGACGCCTCGCTTGATTTTCGCACAGAACTTGCTCGTGATCAATTTTTAGATGGGGTCGCCTCAGTCTCAAGCTCAGTGCCAAGCAGTCTCAGCAAGTAGCTCAGAAATTCATGAATTGAAAGATTTGATCACGAAGATGAGTAAGCGAATTGACGGATTAGAAAAGCAACTTAGCAGTAGTTCTGTTAGCAGATCCCCAGCAAGGGCAAGAGATGTCAGGTGTTTTTCTTGCAACCAAAAGGGTCATTTTGCACGCAGCTGTCCCCAGCGGGCGGGAAACGGGCACCAGGGGTTGACAAGAGGCAGCCAGCCCCATTAGAAAGTGAGAAAGCCTCAACCAAGTTTCAAAGGGGGGACCATGTGAAAGAACATACCTTGTATACAATTAGTGGGAACTGTGTTACTGCCATTGTTAATCACAAACAGACCTCTGTAATGTTGGATACTGGGGCTACTATTAGTATTATTGAAGAGAATACGTGGAGAAAGAGTGGAGCGTATTCTCCTGAAGACCTAAAACAATTAGATGCTACTCTTACTGTGGCAAACGGAGAAAGTTTACGTGTACAAGGCCATGTCCCAGTTAAGCTTCGTATAAGTGATTTGACTGTTATGGTTCCAATGGTTGTTGTGCGAGGCATTTCGCAACCAGTTATCCTCGGATCTGACTTTTTCCATAACTACGGATGTAGAATTTCATATGATACTGGCACCTTCTTGGTGCAGAATACTGAAGTCCCTATCCATTTCCTAAAATCGTCACCCAGTTTGTGTCGTGTTTTCCTGCGAGAGAAACTTCAATGTGACCCAGGAACTGAAATTGTGACCACTGTGAGACTTGAAAATGGGTACGAGAAAAACTATGGTACGCCAGGCGTGATTGAAGACAAGAAAAAACTGGACCCAAGTTCAGGTGTTTGCTTAGCTCGCTCTTTATCTGTTCCGAGAGACGGTATAGCAACCGTGCGTCTGGCTAATTTCTCAGAGAAGTCTGAAACTCTAAAACCAGGAAAATTAGTCGGATACTTTTGTCCACTTAGCTATGACTTTGGGTCCTTAAATACATTCAGTGTCGTTCAGGGCGAAAGAAACGCGAACCATGAAACTGATGAAAATAAAGCACCCATCGTCAACGTGAGTGAACCAATCCATAATGATGAGTTAACCGTTGACCAAAAAGCCCAGTTTACCTCCCTCCTGAGAGAGTTTTCTGATTTGTTTGCAGAAAATAACAACGACCTCGGTATGACAGACTTGATGGAACATAGAATTAACACTGGCAATGCACCTCCTATTAAACAGGCCCCTCGACGATTACCACCACATAAGCGACATGTGGTAGATGAACAACTGTCGGAGTTATTTAAAACTAGGAGAATAGAAGAGTCTGTTAGCCCTTGGAGTAGCCCAATCGTATTGGCCACGAAAAAAGACGGTTCGTATCGGCTATGCATCGACTACCGAAAATTCAATTCAGTCACTGTTAAAGACGCCCAGCCGCTAACACGAACGGATGATATTCTTGAATCACTTGATGGTGCCACCTGGTTTTCATGCCTCGATATGGCCTCAGGCTATTGGCAAGTACCAGTTGCAGAAGCTGATAGGCCAAAAACAGCTTTTGTTACGCACAGGGGACAGTACCAGTGGACATGTATGCCATTCGGGGTCACAAATGGGCCAGGGACTTTCCAACGTGTTATGAACTTAGCT
>JANCMA020028514.1:0-16787 GCA_024336925.2 Zoanthus solanderi
TTAGTTTTGGTTCAAATTTTTCTAAACCAGTTTATATTTTTCAAACCGATTTATTTTTCTCGTATCAGTCTGAGACCAATAACTAGTGATACCTAGAAAAATTAGCATGCTTGCAATGGTTGCTTGTGTGGTCAAGTGGAGATGAAGTAAGAAATACAGTACAGATTCAAAAAGATCCAATTGTCAAAAATTCAATTCTTGGTGTGAACCAAACTCAAAAGAAAAAGAAAAAAGTTGTGGCAGTCTAATGTAAGGTAAGATGGTGAGAACAGGGAGGGAATGGAGTTGTAGATAAGGGAGATAAGTAGACATTTCTGGATGGGTGGGTGGGTGGGTGAGGGAGTGGATGGACTATGAGGCATTTCCCAGTTTTTCTATTACACCCCAAAAGATGAAGCTCTTTTTCAGACAGCTAATATAAAAATCAGTAATTAAAACCGGTTTAAAAATTTGAAAAAAATAATTGCTTAAAAAAAATGTGAACCAAGGAAAAAATTGGACCACAACATATATACACTAATATATGTATCTTTTTACTATTTATGTTGCAACTCAGTGTCCTTTAGCTAGGCCAAAATGACAGCCTGGCACAGCATTATTAATAATATTATTATGAATTATATAACTTATAGGAAATTGAGAAAGCTTGGAAAATGGTTGATGCTGCCCATGACAAAGAACAAAGAGCAAGGGAAACAATCCAGTCACTAAAACTGGAGATTGCTAATCTTAGCAAGTTGGTTGAACAGGGAGCAGGATTGACAATGGGACAAGATCACAGGTAGTGCTAATTCAAAACTCTTTATTAAACAGTTTTTGCATAGTAAGGTAGCTAAAGGGATAAAGTTTAGGAGGGGCTTCCAGGACCTGATAAGAGCCTCATACATGAAGTGCTTAACAATATGTATATTTTTGACAAAGATCCCAGTATTTCTACTATCCAGTTCAGTTCATTTCGGTTTCTTGTTTGCCTTCACAAATCATCATCATCATCGTTTAACATCCCTAGTTTCCCACTCCTGGGATCGGACGTGATGTACGTTGCCCCCAGGTGGGCTGACTGCAGAACGCTAGAAATCACACGATTAAATCAAAACAACCTACATAACAATCCTGAACTAAAATCTCCACTAAAGCTTCAGGCCATGAGTTTTTTAAAAATGTAACTTGGCCAGGCTAGGTTACAAACGATCAGCCCTAGTCCGTGCAAGGTTCCTCCACAGGGCTCCCATGCCGTAAGTTAAAGAGAACAAATCAAGAGTACAAATCAATCATTTTTAACAATAACGTTTTTTAATGTGGTTCAAAACAGCCTGCATTAGATGATTCAAAGGTGTCTTTATAGAGGAGTTTTGGGGCAATCACTTTTGAAATGGGTCGACCAGTTAGTCGAGTGAAGCACTAATTAAGACAGTGTTAAAGGGAGTCATAATGTACATATGCTTTTATCAATGAATAAGCTCTCTCACTTTCAATTGCATATTGTTACCCCTGCTGATTATCATTTTGGTGATAACAAAAATTTGTTAAACTTTGGGATGAACTGAAAATTACAATATGTATATCAATGTGTATTAATTGTTGTACATTGACTTTATTGTCTGGGCTTGTAGTGTTAATGAATTGCTCAAGATGAAAGATGACCTGACAAAGGAAAGAGATGAGAAACTCTCTGATATTGCTAAATTAAGGGATGAACTTGCACAGTCAACAAGCAGACAACAGAAAGCTGAACATGACCGTGAAGAAGCTGAAATGAAAATTGCTGAGGTTTGCAAGTTCATATTTTTACTGAGATATCTATAAACCAGTGTGATTTGGCTTTATAAGTGTCAGAGCTTAGAGCAAAGATTATGATTATAACTGTAGCTTCTTGTGATAAGAGAAGGTTTGAAAAAACAAGGACTGTAGATATTGGGGTGTGTGTGGAGGGCAGTTGTCCCTACCAGGAAAACTAAAAGCTTTTCCCTAGGATAGTGTTTGAGTTTGTTGGGCTATTTCTTGTTTCCTTAAAAGCCTTAGAGGCAACCTTCTGTGTAGGGGTGAAAACAAAGCATCCAACTAGAAACCCTGTCTGTATACAAGAGATCCTTGTACAGGTGTGCAGAGGTTGTCCCTGCAGACAAAAAATTCTAGGTACATACGACCCTGAAAACGGAGTAGATGTTTTTAATTGGCTTGGGATACACCAACTAGTACTCTCATACTTGTCTTAAGATTTTCATCCACTTGATGATAGAAAAAACTCCAGCTGCATTAAGTCATAAGATAATCAAGGGACATATTGTCTTTTATTTGATAGCTAAAAGAAGACATTCAGGTCCGAAGTAATGAAGCTCAGAGAGAAGCAAGAAAAAAAGAAAAACTTGAGAAAGAATTGAAATCTGCAAAGAACGACCTGGAATCCAAGACGGCAGAGCTGAAAACCAGGCAGGCCAACCTTCAAAGAGCCCAGGAAGATATTGCAAAATTAGAGCAACAACTCAAGGAACAAAGGGTGAGTGGTATAGTCTGTATGGCTTGGCCATTAGACTATGGAATAATAGTAGATTAGATGCTTTAAAAAATCACTTTGTAAATATTAAAAAATTAAATTTTGAGACTTTTTTTGATGGAATACTTTTTAATTACGCAGATTTTAAATGAGAAAGCAATGAAAGACACGGACCTCCTAAACGCAAGACTGACAAAAGTACAACAAGATTATGAGCAGCAGTTGATGAACTGTGACCAACTGGCACAGGAGAACTCACAGAAAGCAGCAGAGCTTAAAGCCAAAGAAGATGAGATTAGCAGTTTAAAGCAAGATACAATTCGGCTAACTAAGATGAGGGAAGCCATCCAACGACGACTAAGAGCAGTGGAGGACCAGAAGCTAGAAACAGAACAACAGAAGGAAACATTGAAAAGTCAAATAGCTGGGCTTGAGAAAGGTAAAATGTGACTCGTAGTTTGTCCTTCAGTTATAAACAAGACACTACAAATTAAAATTAGTTAAAATTAAAACAAATTTTGTTAATTGGGCTAATGTTAAGTGTTAGTTAGGTTTTGCAATTTCGTCTATTTCTTTATAAGGTGAGACCAATATTATAATTCCGTTTTTCTTATTTGTAGGGTCAATCAGTCAGAAAAAAAAGAAAATAAAAAGAACACAAACATTGGATAACTTGTAAATAATCATCAGTTTGGGCCACGGTTTGCAGGAAATATATAAACATACAACCACTATTTATATAAGTAGTGTCTTCTTTTCATTTTTTTTTCAGAGTATTGTTCATCATCATCATTATCATCATCATCATCATCATTATCATCATCATCATCATCATCATTATCATCATCATCATCATCATCGTCATTAACGATAAACGAGGATGACGATGAGGATGATGATGACAAGGATGATGATCATGATGATAAAGATGACGAGGAGGATGATGATGATGATGATGTGCACAGCAGTGTTAAAACTGAAGGTACTTTTGTAAGTGACTAGAGGGATTGGACCTTGTTACTCTAACTCTTAAAGACGGGTTGTAAGGATATTATCCTGGAGGGATTAAACCTTGTTACTATAAAATTAAGTGGAGAGATTGAAATTTTGTTAATCTACTTGGGGGGGAGGGTGGGTGGGGCATCATTCTCTACTCTTAAGGGGTGTGATTAAACTTTGGTATTATAAATAAGAGTGGAAAGATTGGGACATGTTACTCTACCTTTAAGGAGAGGATGGGTAGGGCATTACACTGTACCTTTAAGGTGAGGATTAAACTTTGGGATTGGGACATGTTACCCTTCCTTCAGAAGAGTTTGGGAACTCTTTATTTTACCTTTAGGGGGTGGGGGAGGAATCAAACCAAGTCGAATTTTTTCCTGCTTTTCTTTTTCCACTTCACGGCGCCTTTGTGTCCTTATTTTCTTTCTTTCCTTCTTTGTCAACATTATTGGCACACTTGGAGCTTCCTTGGGTTCAGCTGAAAAACAAATAATTATGTGAAGAACATTGTTGTAAGAAGTTGGACCCAGAGAGGCACAATGACCCCTGGGTCAATAAATTAAAGATTTTATAAAAGTTTTAGTTAAAAAATTAGTAACATAATTACCATGAAGATGTTTGAAACAAGCAAAACAAGGATTATTCGTAATAAAAATTAACACATTCTCTGGTTTAAAATATTTATTGAAGTTATGAGCTTTCAACTGTCAGTCTATAGTCTTCAACTTGTAGATTACAATGAATGCAACAATATAAAACAGTGGTTTACAGTTACAATTAAAAACAAACATTGTGTGAAGTGATATAAATTGACAGCTCCACAAGTGCTATAATGTTTAGAGTTTTTTGATGAGGAAACAGTATTGTTCAGGCAAATGTTTCGCATTATTATCTGTGTTCTTTGTGATCACCGTGTGCGTTCTAGAGTTGTTTTGTGTCAAAGGTTGTCTTTATCACTAATGTTTACTTAGAACTATTAAAGTCAATCTGATGACAGTTTGATTAAGTAATGTTTGACCCACTAGTGTATTGTTTGACATTTCTTTTGTGCTCTATTATCCTTGTGCTGAGGGCTCTACCTGTCTCACCAATGTAGTTCCATGAGCAATCAGAACAGTTTATCTGATAAACCACATTCGTTTGAAGTTTGGGTGATGTTACTTCACACAATGTTTGTTTCTAATTGTAACAGCTGTAAACCAGTTGTATATCATTGCATTCATTGTAATCTACAGGCTGAAGACTGTAGCCTGACAGTTGAAAGCTTGTAACTTGAAAAACCAGAGAACGTATTTAATCTTTATTACAATGCACCATGCTTCAATGTTCTCGAACTATTTTCAAGTTCTAAGCCAAAAAGTCTTGAACATATAAAAAGTTATCCAATTTAAATCATATAAATGCAAATATTTTTTGTGCATACATTTAGAAAATGGATGTGGCAGAGAAACATTAGAAATTTAGTTGAGTAAATTTTTTGTTGCATAATTTAGTTTTTGCTCTTAATTTAAATTTGAAGGTAATGTGGTTTATACCTATATTAATAAAGTAGAAAACATATTATTTAAACAGGTTTAATAGAAAGATGTTTTTGTTTAAATTTATGAATTTTTCTGGCTACAACTGGGCATCTTTTTATCAACCACAAACATACTTTTCAACCAACCAATGGGGATGTTTTTATTAACCTACCAGGTGGATGTTTCTGTATGGGATGTTCAACTAGCGGTGTTATGGATTTAAATAATTCAATGTTATCTTTTCGTTCATCAAAGCTTGCATAGGAGTTTCCCTGGATTATTATATGGTCCCACCACTCGATGTCTGGTACTTCTAATTCCTGGTCATTCTTGCTTGGAGCAATCAGTGCCAACTTAGTTGCTGACGAGATGCCAGTTTTCTTGGCAACTGCAGCAATCTCCTTCTGAAGCTTTTCTAGCTGAGACTAAAAGACAATTATTTTTTTAATATACTGTACAAATGAAAAGTACTTTTAAGAAATCATCATAACTACAGTAACTATGCTTTTCAAAACTACTTTAACCATCGGAAAATTCAACACAATGTTAAGTATTTTACCTTGGCTCTTATTCTCTGGGCCAAAGCTTGAAACTTCCCCCTTTCATGGAATCTAAATGTCCTCTTGTTTCTTACAGCATTCTTAACCCTGAAAGCGAAAATCAAAACTAAATCAAAAGTAGACAATGAAAAGGTTAATTAAGCAATTAATAGAAAGTGATGAAAAAAATGAAACTAAACAAAAAAAGAAAAAAAGAAACAAGAAAACGATCAAAAATATAAGTCTAAGAAAAAAATGAAACTTCTGAAAGTCATCCATCATGATGTGTATAAAACTCCACAACTAATAATAGGTTTGCCACTATTTACTTGATGTGAAATTCAAAAACTTTTCCATGACTTTCCAAGACCTTTTCAAGCAAATCCAGGACCTTCTCTATCAACGAAACCCTGAAAGCTTTACATAAAATTATTTTTTTCAAAATAAACTTTATTATTTGGCTTTACTGAATTGGCAGATCCTGACAACCAATGAAAGGTCACTTTAGACAAAAATCAGGTCTTGTGAAGTCGCAATTTTTGTTTTACTGCACTGTTGTATCAAAAATATTTTACCTAACAGCAAATTTTTATTTTTGGAATTAAAGAAAGAAATGTTTTGCCCTTTCCAAGATTTTCAAGGACCATGAAACAAATTCAAGAACTTTCCAGGATTTTCAAGGACCGTGGCAACCCTGTAATAAGTTCTTCACTTTCTTACAGTATGATTCCCTTTAAACGAATAATTAGGTACAAGAGGTTGGAAAGGGGAAATTGTCAAGCTACCCACCCGACTCTTGGGTCAAAGTAGGTGCTTTCAGTCAACTGATCTTCAGAAGGCTTCTCAATTTTAAATTGCTCCCTTTTTTTAGCTCTGATGTTAGCCTTCAAAGTTGGCATTCGGCTGGTCAACTGCACAGCTTTTCCTGTGGAGTCAATTGTTCTGCCTTCGGCATCAAGGATAAGAGGCGCTGGTTTGACTTGATCAGCATCTTTAACAGCTGTGTTCAGCTGTATGAGACCAGACTTGATGAGGTTGGCACCTGCACTAGTTAGAGTTGAGCCTGAAAACTGAAAAAGAGGCATTAAGTTAAAAGTCTACCAATGTATTCACTAAAGTGGACCGAAATTTAGATAACCAATAGCAACACTTTTACCCCTGTGACTCCTAAATTGGCCTCTCCCACCTCAAATCTCAATATTCTGTTTCATTTACTTAATGTAAAGTCAACAAATCAGCCACAGAAGGCTCTTTACTTTTGCCTCTCAATTACTATGAAGTAAGCTGCATTCATTGTGGTAAGCATAGCCTCATCATTCATGGTAAGGGCCAGCTCATAAGTTTGTTGGAAATATGGCAAAAAACCGAATTGAGACTAAATAACTCATACATTCATAACAACTTCAAATATTATTATAACTGTACTGTATGTCCTCTGAAAACAAGAAACACACTTAGTCAGAATTTGTTGCCCATGTGAGGTTTCTCAAGACTTGAGCCTGTGTTATAATCTATTGGCAGTTACCACTAAAGTTAAATTAGGAATCAAGCAAACTTCAGGTTCAGAGTCTAATTTTAAGTTTACTGTGTGTCCATTTGGATGCACTACTCTTGAATTTGTGTGTCAAAAATAAAAATCATGTGTTTCGGGACGCAAAAACATATCCTAGATTCAGCACTGTATATTGAAGTTTAAACTACACCTGATCTGTGACAGTATGTTTTAACTTACTAGTTGAATCACTAAAATTTTTAAAAGACAAGAAATGAATTATTAATTGACGTAACCTTTATTGAATGTTTTTCTGGTCCATCTAACCTTTTGGTCAAGAACACATGTTTTCTTTCCAAAAGGTTCTAACATTATTTTGAAAGATTTTGACTTATAAATTCAGCTGGTTCTTAGTTCAAGAAGTGGGAAATGTTAAGTCTGTATACTGTATACCTGTTATGCAAAACTCAGACTTAAGCTTACATTTAAATTTCCATTTAACATAATTTCCTTACTGGAGTCATCATCATCATCATCATCATCATCATCTTTGTTTATTGTCCCTAGTTTTGTTGCCTCCACTGTTTTCTATCCTCTGCCATATCTTTTGTGACATTCAACTTCCTCATGTCTTCTTCCACTGCCTTACTCCAGATCTTCTTAAGCCTACCTACTGGCCTTCTACCTTCCACCTCCAGCTCCAACACTCTTCTAAAAATGCTATTCTCATCTCTATGTTTTACATGACCAAACCATCTCAACCTCATTTTCCTTAATCTATGTTCAAGTTTCTCTCCTCCACATCTTCTTCTGACCTCTTCATTAGTAATCCTTTCCTGCCATCTTACTCTTGACCAGGGTTTGAAATCAACGGTAGTCTGCTAGTCCACACTCTAGTAAAAATTTTGGCAGACTAGTAAACTTGACTTCAAACTAGTCCATGTGTCTAGTAAAATATTCTCAGCAACAAAATAGTTTTTGATAATATTCCAAGTAACATTATTCTGTTACAAATCTAAATTTTGATCAGCCTTAAACCACAAGAAATGAGGCCACATAAAAGTCATTCAGTTTATGGGGGATAACAATTTTCGTGAATAAAAACAATTTGAAATACAGGTATATCTTTATTGGTGTTGTAAATTAAATGAAAAAAAAAAACTGTCCAGTAAAAAATGAAGAGGACTAGTAAACCTAAGTGATAACTACTCAAAATGTCTAGTAAAAGAATATATTTATTTCTATTTCTGTTTGACATGTATCTCAACATTCTATAATCACAAAGTTCTTTGCTAGCAGTATTTCAAGTCTTTCCATTAGCGCCAAAGTTTCTGCACAGCAATGCAGGCCTCTCTCACACACACAGAGAGAGTAAACCTTTGCTTTTTCCTTTAGTGGAATGCTATGGTTTATTAGCAAGCTTGCCAATTGCCCCCATTTACTCCAAGCAAAGGCTATCCTATCCCTTACTGTCAATTCTACCCCTCCTCCACATGAAATTGCATCACCAAGATAATGAAAGCTGTCCACTATTTCCAGACAAAACTAGGGTATATTATTTATGTATGCAGTTTCATTGCATATATTACTATAGGAATTAGGATTTGGGTATGGGTTAGTTTGCATGCATAATTATATGAGAATGCCCAAGTAAAGAAAGTTTATTCTTCTAAATACTTTGTATTAACAAACATTAACTGGAGCAGTTATTCTTGTTGGAGGAATTTAAATAGCATGAATTTCATAAAATGACCTAATATCCTGTATTTTGGCAAACTAACTTATGAGCTTTCAAACTTGAGCACTGAACAATTATTAAAAACTACTGGGGTACTTTGAGTAGTAAGTGAAATACCTAATTTGGTCAATTCCAAATTAAAATTGTGTGATCACCACCATAAAAAGTTTTGAAGCAGAAATTTTGAAACTCAGGTCATTATCAACCTTTAACTATCTAATTTATGTATTGATAAAACAATTTTTGGCCCTAATTTGTGCCAGGAAGATACGTACCAAATTAGGTTTACTTGCCAATTTTGCTTGAATTTTTGCCTGAAGCTCAGCAGCCCTCTTGGCTTTTTCAATTGCTTCATCCATCAACAGCTGTTGTTGAAGAAGAGATGGAACAGCATGTTGCTGAGTTGCCACTGGCGTCTGTGGAACAACTGCTGGCACAGCAGCCATTGGCTGACTTTGTCTTAAACTCGTCAGCTGCCTCTTGCGTTCCTCAATTTGTTTTTTCATATTTGCCATCATGGCACTAATTTGGGTTTGACTCAGCGGTGTCCGTCCTTCCCCTTGCTCAGGAATTGTCGGTGGTAACGGGACGTCATCGTCTTTCAGGGCATCAAATCTACTTTGTTTAGTTTTCTTTGCGGCATTTAGCAATGCAGCATCATCGCCTGCCTCATCCCCAAACACATCTTCCAAAGTTCTCTTCTTTTGCTGCACGCCTTTCCCCGAACTTGCATTTTTGTTTTGCTTTAGTTGAGTAACAAGATTAAATAAGTCTTCTACAAATTGTGGAGCAAGGTTATCGTCAAGTAAGGACGACAGTTGATCGCAACAGGACTTTCTGTCAAGGTTCTTTGAAACACAAAATAAAGCAATTTTCACGACAGTATCTTCCTTATACCCCAGTTGCCTTTTCACAGCATTCTCAACCCATGGTTTGAGCTCCTCAAGATCTTTCCGGCTTAATGACATATTCTATTTAGTTCAATATATTGTTCTAAACTTTTTCCAAAGGTAAAAACCACCATATATTCTCCACTACTCCGCAAATACTACTTCATCCGCCATCTTGTATTGACGCATTTCGCACGTTTACTTTACGGCATGCGTAAAGTACCTCACAACCGCTGACATTTCTTATCTTGTTCGTACCCAGAGCCCCTCGGAAGGCCTAATACTCACGAAAAAATTTCTCAAATCAAAACCCCTACCCCTTGGTAGACCTGTACCGATTGCGCTGGAAAAATCACCAATAAGTGCTCATATCATGGCAAAAAATTGCTTAAATATATAGTACTTGATTTTCATAAAATGTGCTTGAAATTTAGAAATAGTGCACGAAAGTTGCTCTTAGTTTTTTTTTTATCATTTCCTGTTTTGATATGTAATGTTCAATACCGTGCTATCGATGCGCGTTGTGGTGCACTTAACGACACTCTAGCATTTAGTACTACTGTAATCGAATCAATGTTTTCGTCTTCAGACTCACCGAGCTGGTTTGTTGCTTCCATCTTTACACTATTTGGCCGATTTAGAAACGGTGCTAGGAAACACAATGCTTTAAGCTTCTGCACTGAACAGAAAAGAGCGCTAAAAAATATGAAACACGAAGTCACGAACCGATCAAAATCGATTTGTTCCTACGGTTAAAACCGGACCATAGCTCGTGTATTTCCATGATAACAGTCAGTCAGGCGACAAGTTAATTATTAATTAATTAATCATAATTATAATTAATAATTCATAATTTATATGTAGCCTGCGTAGCAAGCGCAAAAGAGGGAGGAAGAAGGTCTACAGGATGTGAAAATGAAAAGAAGATAGGGGACTGGACTCTTGCTCCCTTCAACTCCTCCTTCCTAGTCCCCAACCTTCTTTATTTGTTACTTTTTATCTCATCAGTAAAAAGTATAACTCCAGAACATTTGCATTTAAGTCATTTTAAATGTGTATTAGATCGAAACGGAGTGAACTCGGGCTGGTGTGAGTCGCCCTAGTATGATATTTTTTGGTGGTTTTATGTTTGTTTACTTAGCTAAGAGAGGAAATTGGTGTGAACTCGCACCGGTGCGCAAGTCGCCACGGTATCATGTAAACAGCCCCTTATAAAGATAACTCCCAAACCATTAAGTGCAAGTCCTCTGATTGCTCCGATTTTTCCAGCGCAAAATATTTCTGTTGTGATCTACAATGTCAAATGCCTTAGACAGATCTATGAAAACACCTACAATAGTAATTTATTTATCTATTGCAAAGGCTATTTTATCGTAGAGTTGAAAAGCATAAGAGGATGAGTGCATGGCTTTGACGATACTCAAAGATCCCGTTTACACTAGCGACACTCGAGTTATCTCGGAGTACTCCCGGGTCACTCAAGTTACCCAAAAATGAGTCTGTAAACGGTCGAGTGATCCGGGAGTACTCCCGGGAACGACCCAGTTGGGTCACTCGCAACTGAGATGTGATCTCTGAGTACTCCGAGAACACTCAACTTGAAGTGTAAACAGCGACTAACCTCGGAGTACTCCAATTGTCATGGTAACTGAGGTAAGTTGTATTTTAATAACTTTTTTGAGAAAACTACTTCTGTAAAAATTTAGTCAAAGGAATTAATTTTGAATAAAATAAAACTTTTATGCAATGACATTTATTGACAGTTATATTTTTTCGCAATTAACTGACACGGTGAGCTTTTCCCGCCGTTAATTAGCCACTGCAGACGTACCACACGAACAATTGTTGACCTGTAATCATTTTATCAATAAGTCGCAAAAGACGAGAAAAAAAACAAAATTTAACATTTTTAGAGAAAAAAACAAGCCAACTTGTTTCTTGTTACAAATAAGAAGTATTTGCTCCAGAAAATCACCAGTGAATGAAATGGACAAGAAACGTCTAACAACAGAGAGCAAAACTTATGAGTTTAAAAACGTTTGCATTTTAAAATAATGTAATTTTTACAGATATATTTTGATCATGCAGTTTTAGGAACAAAATAATGCCGACTGTGTGTTGACTGCGACAACAGGGTGACCTAAAATGGCAAAGCTTATTTTCTCATGTTCGCTGTGCTCATCTTGTAAACAAAAATCACTTGTTTGTGTTGCCAAATATCTTCTATTTCTGCAATTTAAAAATCTTTCCAACGAAGCTCTGTTTTTTTGGCTTGACTGAAATTCTAGAAAAAGGAACTACCGATTTTATTTGCTAGTCATCTTGTTCAAAGTGTACCATTTCGTTTCAATGTCAACAAGTTATCTTGGGTTTTCGAGTGATGAAAGTGTAAACGCAATCTTGGACACTTCGAGTGATCTCGGGTAGCTCGAAAAATGCCAGTGTAAACGCTTTCTGGGAACGACCCGGGAGTACTCCGAGAAAACTCGCGCTAGTGTAACGGGGTCATACTGACTTGTCAGAATGCACCCTTCGGTCCGGGCGCACGATTGGTCAAAATCAATCACGTGATTTCGATGCATCTGTCGATTTCACCACAGCCATAGTGTAATTTGTTTGCACTTTCGTGTTTAATCAATGGCTTGAAAATGGCAGTCTTCAATAAATTCAAACCACCGAATATACGAGACAAAAAGATGGACGAAGAAGATGGACTGCTGTTTCGGCCTTTGTTGGCCTCAGCATACAGCATGTCACAGCTAGAAAACAGGCTCGACGTGGCCATAGAGTCCATTACAGTGGCTTCATGTTAACTACTAGCACGTTTGTGCTATCTATGCTCGACGTTTATCATTATAGCCTTACTCCATAAGAAATGTATTTTCACTACTTTTAAAAGTAGCTTTTTAGATATGGATTTGTCTTAGTGTTGGTCACTGTGATAACCACGTGTGTACTATTGTATGAAAGAGGCTGCATTATAGATACTTTCATTTTTAATAACACTTTAAACTAATTACGTTTGGTTTACTTTTTTATGATTTCTGCTTCTACACATGTCTTAAAACAAAACCCGAGAAAAGCATTTATAATTGAAGAACTTTACTTGTATCAACTTGACAACAGAATAAACCATCTTCATTTCATGGGATACATTGAAGTGTTTTTGCCGAGTACGCACACTAATTTTAAATTTTAAATTTCAACACGTACAGCCTACTTGATTATTTCTATGACCATATACGCGGATCACGTGTATCCTCTCGCCCACCACACGATATTTTAAAATAACTAAACCAACTCCAATTCCTTGGTGACCTCTTCTAGATTTTTCCCGCCCTTTCCAATGCATCATAACAAGCCCTCTCCTTGCTCACATACATTACAAATTGTTTACTACCCTTCCGAAAATAAATACCAAAGCCAAAGAAAACTTTTGCCCATATATGAGCATCATTTAGTTTGTAGTGGTATATGTCACTTGCATGTAAGATGACGAAAGAGGGAGCGAAATATTGCTAGTAAACATGCTACAAAAATTCTTCATTTATTCCAGTTTATAAATACCGCCAAAACTTTACAGAGCAAAACTTTAGAATTGGTATATTTCGAGCATTTATTTGGTTTGCACGAGCGCCTGTTCTAACGGCGGTTAATTAGCGTGCTCTTTTGAATCTCCCAGGCGTTACTGACTTTGCTTTTTTCTTCTGGCTCCCTTTAGCATCCTCCACCTGTGAGAACAAATGAAACGGTAAAATAATTTTTGAGGGCGAATCGAGAGTTTGTTCCGAGAGAAATCAAAACAAGAAAAAAAGTGGGAAACGAAAACTTTGAAAAATATTGTGGCTCAAAGATTAAGCTTCCGTCAATCTATCTATCCATTCATCAACCCACCCGCAAGCACTAATCGACTCCCATAGCTCGCGATATCCACGAATATTTGTTGATTTTGCGGTGGAAGTCAAAATGCCGTAGCGTTTTCTATCAGTTTCAGACAAGGACATATTAGCTTGCAGCAAGAAGCCATTCCAGCGAACCAAAAGGATGCAATAGAAATCATTTTTCGGTTTTTACTAATATTGATAAGAACAAATTTTCTCCCATAATTTGCTGAAAATCCACAAGAATCCCCAAGGACTGTAAACAACATAGAATGTTTATGTGCTAAAGATAGAAACAAGATTAAACTGCAAAAAATAAAGTGAATTTCTATCCAAATATTTTTGCAAATACAACAATTATTTCCCTAAGGCTGTTTTTTTTTTTTTTTTTTTTTACCAACAAATGCTTTTTATTATCTTAACAACATTGCATTAACATACAAGTTACAAGGTTTCGATCATATACAGAAAGAGTATTGAACCGGTTGCATTTACAAACTTGAGATGATCCATATTTGTAGTTAGAACTGGATCAGGTATCGTTTAGAGGCAGCCGTATTAAAATACAAAAACGAAGTTTAAAAATGCTCAAGCCTGATACGGAAACAACATTTTAGGCATCGTGGAAAAAACTTTTTATCTGCAGTAAAACGGACAATTATTTTTTGACTTTCAAGAATTTAATCTCCTTTAAATTTGTTACGAAAAACCTCTAATATTTTCACTTTCCCGGCACTGGCTGGCAACCATTTTGGATCTCTGACTGAAAGAGAAGACCTGGGCAGAGAAGGCCTGGACACGTGTTTACGCCATTTTGAATTTGCGATTTGCCAGAGAGCTTTACAAAGTTAATTAGCCATGAGTCTCTTTAGATTTGGGTTCAGGCGTCTAGAAGAGGATGAAGAGGGAAATAAGGAAGTTGATGATAGGAATCCTGGAAGTCAGGAGGTCGAGGAGGAAAATCCAAGAGTTAAAAAGAAACAGCCAAAAACAGAACATGAAGGAAAACGAAAGATGATCGGTCGAGGATTTCGAAAAGAATGGGTTTCTTACAAGTATGTTACAATTCTAGCTCGCAAATAAATTTTGAGTCTCAAGTTTAATGGAATGTAAATTTTTGATATGAAAAGTAAAATATCAAAATCGCTTTCCATGATGGAAAATGAAGTGAAAAGTTAGTGTCAAGCCCTGGATACCGGTGGCAAGCTCTTGAAAAATGAAATACGAAAGCCTCGGCTGTCGGGAGTCCATTTTTGTCAGTTAGTAGATATAAACACGCGTGAGAAATCTAATTGTTTGATATTTTTCCATGAGAGAAACCACGTAAACATTGACAAACAATATAGTAGACGAACTCGAAATACAACTACTAACCTTTCTCTTGTTATTGCCTGCCGGGGACGGGATGACTGAAAAGAAAGAGTCCAATCGCTCCTGTGTAGACCTCTGACGGGCTTTTGTAAGCTTTTTCAATCCACTACGAACTCTATCTTCACTGGAACGGAGGTGTTTAGATAAAGGTGAGATTGCAGCTGAGCAAATAATGATGAACACCTCAGACAAAAAAAAAGAAATAGAACCTCTTGTGTCTTGTTATGTCTCGTGTAGTTTGGAATAGTCCTTAGATAAGCAAATTATTGTAGCAGTGGTTGACCCTTTGAAAAACTGTTCCATACATACAGTCAACGCTATTTAACACAATGCATAACTTACTACAGTAAAGTGATACTATGCGATACTTACACAATAATTATAACAAAAATATTGAAAAATAATATAATACCAAATATTACATATATAATACAATACAATGCAATAATTTAATAAACACGATGCTATGCCATACTTAATTACACAATAATGATAACAAAATATTGAAAAATAATATAATACCAAATATTACATATACAATAAAATGCAGTGCAATAATTTAATACAGTAAGACGATGCTATGCCATACTTACACAATAATTATAACAAAATATTGAAGTACAATAATTTTTATAGTACCAAATATTGCATAATATACAATACAGTAAAAAACAATACAAATATACAATACACATAGAGATGCTTTAAGAGTGTTAGTAGCTAATTAAAACGTTGTATACACACCTGAAACCTTTTTCTTTCACAAGAAATTCTATAACGCCCTCTTCACTTGGACTTTCCCACTTAAGCTACATTTCCCAAAGGAAAAAACACGTTTGTTACATATTATTAACAAAGAGGATAAACCAGAGGAGAGGAATAAGTATTACATAATTTATAGTGTCAATAGCGGTGGACATTTTAAAGGGGAACTGAACCCTAAAATCAACCTTTTTTAAATAAAATCCTTAAAGGTGTGAAAACCGTATTTAAAAGTTTTTTCCTCGAGTCGCGCTGATTTTCCGAGAAATTAGAATTTAAAACACGTTAGGTGCCGCTTTGTACCGGCGGCTCAGAAACAGAGAGTCAGCGGAGTAAGAGGGAGGTTATGACGTCGATATGGGGAATATCTTTAAAGGTTTAACATTGAAGTGAGACATCTCACACCATTTCAATATTCTCTTTCACTCTTGACACGTACACAAACTTATGACAACTATAACAGTACAATCGCTCATTCGCTTCCCCATAACCTTCGTTTACCGCTGACAAGTTGAGAAGCACCCACGCTCAACAACTCCAGATAGCGCGAAACACGCACATTCAAACTAGAATTTCTTGGAATATCAGCGCGATACGAGGAAAAAAAACTTTTAAATACGGTTCTACAGTTTCAGGATTTTATTTAGAAAGAGTTGATTTCAGGGTTCAGTTCCCCTTTAAGTATTTATGAAACGGATAACTACATGCTTTAGAGGTTTCACCATAACTGCAACAATAATGGTGTATGGTTAGCGAAGTATTTGTATCACTAATGGACGAACGTGATTAACGTATCAATATCATTACCAGCCAAGAGTATTGTAGTTGTGAAATATACGGCAGAGCTAAAGGTTTGATCGTTAGTGACACCAAATATTAGATGGCCATATAGATAAAAGTAAGGCGAAATATATTACATAAAAAATGATACTCCTAGTGTTTGGTCCCAGATGTTGATAACTGTTATACTGTGGAGCTCCGGTATAACGAACTTCCGCGTATAACGATATTCCCAGTATAACTATGGGAATGTTGTAGACCGAGCGCAAAATTTTTTTTTTTTTTTTTATTTCCAGCTTTCAATTTTTCTGTTTTTTT
>JANCMA020028607.1:0-16786 GCA_024336925.2 Zoanthus solanderi
GATTAGTGTCCCATCCAGGGGGAGTCAAAGACTCTCATCCACTTAACACTACAGAAACCGGAGATAAGCGCCAGCTTGGGCAAAAAAACCTCAAGAAATAAAATCAGGTTTAACAGCATTTAAATCAGTGGAAATAGTCTCAAGATACTGAGAATTACTAGTATTAGTAATGAAACAGTTGTATTGATGATGGGTTTTCAAAATTATCAAATCTATTTCAACCATCAATTGCATAACTCTAACGTTATTTAAAACACTTAAAACTGGGTTCACAAACTAATATTGATCACTAGAACGTAATAATTGGAAATCAAGCAAAAGCCTAAAAATGATTCTAAACATTTCTTGTGTGGAATTATTAATACCTGGTACTATCAGTAAAAAAACTATGAACTCACTTCTTTTGCATTCAGCTCATCTTTGAGAGACTGCACTCTCGCCTCTAGTTTCTCATAGTTTCTCATTACTTGATTCACTTCCTCCATTTGTTCACCAGCACTTCGTTTGCGCTGGCTTTGAAGCATCTACAACAATAGAGATATTAGATATTAGAATTTGATTGATTCCAGTGTTTCGAATTCTATGAAGAACAGGGAAGGCAACTACTTGATACATCATCTCATCGTTTTTCATCTCTTCAATTATGTAAACTGAACGATTTCTGGAAAAAAAAAACCATTGATACTGAAAAGGTTTTTAAATGTATTGAAGACCTTGAAAGATTACATTGTGTAGTATAAAAGCAGTTACAATATGAAAGTCTTATTATTATCTCTTTAAATGGGACCTTCCACACTTTTCCAACAATGTTAATCGGAAATATTACCTTTCTTCACCTTGGGTCAATATCAATAGCTCACATTTGGTTATTCATAGTGTAAAAAATAATCAGCAATTTTTATTCCCCATTTTCAAATTTTGAACTTCCCGCGTCCACCCACTCGTTCATTGCCACTGAATTTGTTATGAGCAGAGACAGTCACTGGGTCGTCTGGAATGACTTTGAACTTTGGCTTAATCTAGAGTTAAGAATGATCAGCTTTTATGCAATATAGTCGAGCCTTTTACCAAGGGAAGTAAACTAGTTAAATAGGAAGAAAAACAAGCAAAATCTATAAATCATGAGTTATGTCCGGGCAACTATAACTTTCTCCCTTGTTGATGAAGAGGAAACTGTCTATCTAACCTATTTAGATTTATTGATTGATTCATTCATGACCTTATTTAACTGTCAAAACTTTCTAGCTGAGGGTTATTCTTCTACTAATAGGGGACACTAAAACTAAACGTAAAGACCTAATAAAAGTAAAATCAAAATAAAATAAACAAAATAAAATATAAAATCCATATATAAATTCTAACTATAAAATCTAAATTACGCTATCAAAGATAAACTATACTAGTAGTAATCAAAGATTAGGCAAGTGCGTACGAGGCATTTGTATTTTGTTAAGAATTGACTAAATAAAGTAACCGAATAAAAAAAGAACAGAGTTGCGTTCTAGGTGGTTGGAGTTTTCGAAATTACTACAGTTTTACACAACATTCACACAACAAAAATGAGAGGAACTTGTGGGAGCAATAAACAAATATTCTGAAAAACTAACTTTTGTTCATTTCGAGTACCCAGGCCTCTGCGACTTAAACTTCGCTAGAACGCAAAAAGTATAAAAAATATAAAATATAAGAAATAAAATCGAATTTAACTACTACAAACTTAAGATGGCATGTTCTGCACCAGTATCTAATAATATTGAAACGTCTATCTTTTGAATTTGTTCTTTGAATTCGCCGAGTGACTTAGGCTAAACGAAAGCTAAAAAGGTAATAAGTATACGTGTTATTAATACTCACGTTAATATGCCTATCCTTGTCTCTGATCGTTTCTTCCAAATCACTAATTGTGGTCGTACAGCTCGCATGCTCAGTTTTTAGTACCGATAATTGCCCTTTGATTGCGGTAACTGATGAAGCTTTATCAGCAAGATCACGCTCAAGATCTTCACACTATCAAGTTACATTACTATAAATTAGTAATATGTGCAAAGGAATTACAGTAGGAAGAAAGCCTTCTTTTAAAAAATAACTAATAGTAACACACCAAATCGAAATCATATTCACCACACAAACAAAAACGATGAATGCAGTTATTTATTCTGTTAGCTTATTTACTATAATATATATTTTATCACCAGTGTAATTCAATAGTCTAAAAATTTCATTTTAAATAAACTTCACATTAATAAAAAATTTTTCAAAGTACTTCAAGTGGGGAATAACGCTACGACGTGGTGATGACGATGATGACAACAATGATGTTGATCAATGATGATGTCAACAACAATGACGATGACAATGATGATGTCAACAACAATGAGGATGATGCCAACAACAATGATGATGACAATGATAATGTCAATAACAATGGTGATGACAATGATTTCAACAACAATGACGATGACGATGATGTCGATAACAACGATGATGACAATGACGATAATGCCAACAACAATGATGATGTCAACAACGATGATGATGTCAACAACAATGATGATCACAATGATATCAACAATGATTATGACAATGATACCATGATAAAGACAATGACAACAATTATGACGACGATGATAAAGATAACGACGACGATGTTACTTTGTTTTTAAACATGAAGATAACAATTTAGTTACCTTTAGACTGTTTTATCTTACATCTTTAGTTCCTATCATTTACTAACCAGTACTAAGTAAACTGCCTTAGATTTGTGTCCGTCTAGGTGGAATCAAATATTCATCTGGTTCAAACTAAAGAAATTGGAACGGCTCCTTAGTCAGTTAGGTTGGAAAAGTTTTTATCATTAAGACTGTTGAGCCTCGAAAACACATCAAATATTTTCAACAACTACTGTAAATGTCTGACATACCCTTTCCTTCAGGTTAGTGAGGTGTCTCTCTTTACTGTCAATGATACTCTTAAGATTTTCCACTTCATAGGAAGTTTCAGAGTGCTGCGATGAAATGTTCTGCATCTTCTTCTCCTTTTCTTTCAAAACGGAATCTTTTTCATCAAGCCGACTTCGTATTGACCCTAGCTACAAATAATATAGAACCAAAAGTTAGGCTTTCTCCAAAAAAGAAGCCGACTTCAACTATTCATTTTTGGAAAAAAAAATACATAAACATTTTATCAACTCAATGGTTTTAATATAAACAGACAATTAAAACAACACTTCTGGAACAGAACATGTCATTACAAGAGTCGCACAAGATTTAAAGCACATAGTTGTAGAAACTGCTGAAAATCCAGAGCAAAATCTAACCGAGTACCACAAAAGTTTTAATAAAAAGGTAATAAAATATATTCTTCCACAATCTGTCATATCTTTTTTCAAATTTTCAATAAACAGAAGAGAATTTAGAAAAATATGCCAAAGCGAGAGTTGGATGACGCCTATAGTTAAAACATTTTCAAGACCATACTGCTTTTAAAGGAAGAAATTAACAAAGTAAAAGCCCTCGAATATGCTCTAACTTTGTGAAGAAGTCGCATTGGTAATGAAAGTATCTACCTGATTTATTTGAAATTAGTTTTTACTTCATATATAGTCAAAAAGACTCTATTTTATAGGGTTGCTCATGAAAATTTGCCTGGTCGGCTACAAAAACCTGGCAAGATAGAAGGCTGCCAGTGAATGCATAGATAAAATCTATCAAATGCGAAAGATATTAGGTAAAATTGTAGTGCCGTTTTTCTGATTATTTATTTTCCCTAGGAAATTAAGAATCAATGTTAAATACCAAAGGCAAATAATACTTTTTCATGGCCATGTGTTTTACACAGTTTCCTTCGTTTTTATGCTCAGGTGACTGACACTGCTCTAAGGTTCAATGCAATCACTTTGTTCGACTCTTTCTTTATTGCTTACGAAATACCTGAATTGAATTTACATTTGAAACTTTAGGGAAGGAGTGTTTGAACTTCGTTTCAACTATGATACTTTGCTTTAGATAACCTACAAAATGTTTTCTCTGTTTAGTAGTTTTATTGTCTAATCTATTTATTGACACTTTTGATTACTCGATAAAAACTAATGAACAAATTACTTCAGCCTGAAGATTTTTGATGTGATGTTCCTTTGCTTGGATCGAGGTCTGTAAAACGCTAATGTGCTGCTGTTGGTCTGACTGGTGCTGTCTCAAAGTTTCCGTCTTTGTTTCCCAGGCCTGCAATGATGCCTCTTTCTTGGCAACCTCTGCCTTGAGAGTTTCAACCTTTAGAGACATTCCCAAAAAAAGAAAAAAAAATCACACCTACAGTAGTCTATATTGGATTTAAAATATTGTTATGGTGCGCTGAGCAGATAACACTGTCAACTTCAAGGTTAAAAAAACTTGCTAGCGGTCTTGCATCTCATGCATTACATCAGTGAATACAACATACTACATATTGTGATTTTTAAGACTGAGTTTGTATCACGGATTTGAATCCTGATGAAGCCAGAAAGATTTTTTTCACTTTCGCTGTTGCTTAAATTGCACAAAAACCACAACGATCAGTACTAATGTAAATGCTTCTACCGTGTTACAAACTCAGTCTCCATAATTGTTGTACAGCGCAGAGTGGCATTGATGAAGCCACTAAGAAAGTGACCTATTCTCCCAGTGGTAGCTTCATAGCTCAGTTGGTTACAGGACCGCAAGGGCATTGGACATGTCACCCACCGGCTCAAATCCTGTCAAAGCCTGAAGCTTGCATGGTTTCAGTAACTTCAACAATTCTCATCGCTGTAACAGATTGACAAGTTTTGTTTATGTAAGTTATTGGTTAACTGAACCACTAGATAATCAGTTAATCAACAATTGATGGCCATCAGTTTGAAGTCGATTTATTGCAGAAAGGTAAAAATGCAAGGACCATAGCAGTCACAAGCACGCTGAACAGTGTAACTGTTTTAACAGGGTTCGTACACATCTGGTCAACAAAAAAAAAACAGGTCTTTTCCAGAACTTTCCAGGACAAAAATCAAAGTCTGCAATAAATACTGCGGCATTAAAATAGACTTTTGCATTCTTTTTGCTTCCTTATATTTGTAATCCACAAAACTGAAAACGTGAAAAAATAATTTCAAAGATAATTACTTAATATATATTATCCATAAAAATGCATGTTAGCCAGGACTTTCAATGACCGTTACTTATTTTCCAGGTTTTCTAAACCTGGATTTCAAATTCATATTTTTCAAGGACTTTCCAGGAGTAGTAAGTACTGCATGAACTCTGTTTTAAGCGAAATAATTATTAACAATTTTTCATCATCTGGAGTAGAGGTGAATATGGATGGATATTATTTTACTGAGCCTGTAACTCATAATTCAATGAAAGTAACATATGTATCAGTATATTTACAAACAGGCCAACCCTTCTGCAAATTGTCAGAGACTCCCCATATTCAGACTGAAAAATATCTCCCGCACGCAATTTTATAGAATAAACAAAATCTCACAGAATTTGAACAGTCCCATACGCCAATTCTTTTTGATTACAAAAGAAGCATGGTTTTTCTTCATTTTGAAATCACTTTGTTTTTATTTCGTGGTTCATTTTCCAGCAATACAGAGTATCTTAAATTCTGAATATTTTTTCTACAATAACTGACTCCATGAGTTTGAAAAATTTTTCTATATTTATTTTATTAATGTTGGCATGTATGCATTTACTGCTAATTCTATAATATATTAAAAATAGTTAATATGTGAATCTTACTGCTTCCTATCTGTCTAGTAGGTTTCTTTCTCTCTGTATGAGCACTAACTGTTCTTTCACCTGAAAACTAATCTGATCATTAAAGCTGCAAAACGTTTACAGTAATAAACAGTACATGTATGCCTGACATACGTCAAGTGTGGATAGCACAAATGTGCTAGTAGCAAACTCGATGCCACGATATAGGGCACTATGGCCATGTTGGTAACGGGCTTTACCCCTAAATCTACCATAAAAATAGTGAGCCTCATTGCTAGCAGTCATGTTCAATCAGGCTCACTATTGGTTATGGAAGATTTAGGGGTAAAGCCCGTTACCAACGTGGCCACAGTGCCCTATATCATGGCTTCAAGTTAGCTCCTAGCACATTAGTGCTATCTACACTTGACGTTTATCTTTATGGCCACATCCCACAAGCATAGCGCTTTTACCATTACTTATGCCTGACATACAATCATTTATTCAATCTACTTTATACCGACCAGTTGTTTTGTAACAGATGCAACTCGTGCAAAACTCAAATCAATGGTACTGTATCTGTACACTACATAACAATATATAAATTTATGCTGTTAGTATATATGTGGTGGTTTAATTTATTTTGGTTTAAAAGTTTTTGAAACAAGTTTATTTTTTTTCAAACCAGTTTGTTTTTTTCACACATTTTTTTTTTCAAACCAGTTTGTTTTTTCAACTCAGCTTGTGTTTTTTTCAAATCAGTTTTTTTTTCAAACCATTTTGTTTTTTTTTCAAATCAGTTTGTTTTTCTCACGTCAGTCTGAGAATCTAGGAAAATTGGCATGCTGGGAACGGTTGCTTGCGTGGTAGAATGGATTTGAAGTAGGGCAACAGGTTCACAAGTCTGTTGTTCAATTCTTTACCAAATTATAAAGAAGAAAAAAATTAAAAAAGTGTGGTAGTGTAAGGTAAGATCGTAAAGCCTTGGTCAAACGGCCCATGATAGTCGATGATAGTTGTTTCCCTCGAAACTTTCATCAACTATCACCAACTATCATTCACATGGTCAAACGGTTAAAGAAGTTCGTGATAGTTGACGATAGTTCACCGGCAGTCGCGCGAGCAAAGTCACGCGAGCAGCTAGTTCCAGGCTCTTTCCGCGTAAAAATGTAAAGAAAATAGTTGTGAGACAAACTTGTAAAAGTATGAATATGTCTCGATGAAAGAGGGAGGCAGCTTAACTCTTATGTCTTTCTTACTTTACTGAGTTCAAAGGCAGGGCCGGGCCTCATATTCGCCTATTAATGCCTTGGTCAAACGGCCCACCTCCCTCGTACTGAAAAAGTATCGGTCCCAAAGAGATTTCTTTGTTCATGATTTTCGGCGTTTAGAGTAGTAGATTCATTTGAATCGATTCGCCGAAGTTCTCTCATGATACCCATTGTTTGGAAGCTTTGTTGAAATAACATTTCAGTTGTTCAAAACCTCGTAGGAGGCTTTAAAGGCAGATACATTCTCAAATGACGAACTTATTGGGCCCGTGGCATCCTCGCGTACTTAGCCTCAACACTAGTAATCTGCTACATTGCCAGCGTGGTGGTCCATGATTGTGTAGTGATTAGCATGCCAGACTAGAAAACAGGGAGACTTGGGTTCGAGTCCCGCCCAGAGAAATATACCAATTTTTTTGGATGAGTTTGTTGAAAAAAAAATCGCTTCAGTTTGTTTTGTTGAGATGATTTTAATTATTTTCTTTTATTTGCAGAGGAAGCAAGAGGAAGAAGCCGAACAAGCACGGAAAGTACAGGAAGAAAAGGTTTGTGTGAAATATTGAGCTATGACTGATGTCGCGGTTATGCGCATGCCCCAGTGGCAACAGAGAAGGCTGAAACAAAAAAATATATTTTAGGCCTGAACAGTATTTGAACACGTGACCTCAGCGATTTTGGTGCAGCGCCCTTGCCAACTGAGCTACTACTGGATGAGCAGGTTTTTTTTGTGGGACCATCGGTGCCATTTTAAAGTATACGACGATTATCCCCCAAAAAGTTTCATCTGTCCCTTCTCCTTCGTACTGAAAAATGAACAGTCCCAAAGAGATCTCTTTTGTCATAATCTTCGGCGGTAGAAGTTTTTTAGACTTTCAGGTTCAAAGTAAAAGTTAAAAGGGAGGTAATAAAACATTTGCATGGCATCTCAGTTCTCAGAGCAGTGTGCCAGCTAAGTAACGACTGCCACAGTCGGAAATCCATCAGGTTAAGCAAGCCGCACACTAGACGAAAACAGCGGGGCGCTACTTTCGCCGCGAAGAATTTAAGCGTATTCAGCTCATGTGGTTGTTCCCCGCACACTGGGCGCTGTTATCGACAAAAATTAGCCAGCAACGCAGGCTCACTTGTTTTGGCTCCAGTTTTTTAAAATATGTCATGCGTAGTCACGACAAAAGGTTATTAGCGCCAGCGCTAAGTTCGTTCAGTGTCCGCACACTAGGCGAAAACTTCCTGCGATAAGTGCGCGGCGAAAAAAAATACCAAACATGTTTAATATTGAGCGCTGATGCCGCAGCTGCAAGTGTGCTTGAAAATTCACTCCGCACACCCGGCGAGTTCTTCGCGGCGGATTTAGCGCCGCGCTGTTTTCGCCTAGTGTGCGGCTACCTTTAGACGATGAGTTTACTGCGGCATTATGAATGATTGCAGTGGTTATGTAGTTCGTGTAGGGACACAGATGTGAAAACAAAAAACAAAAAAACAAGCAAGCAAAAGAATGATTGCCATAACCAATCACAAATCGTGTCCTCGGCACGAATTTGAATAGCAAATTATTTGAGATCAAGTTTTGTACCGAGGTGAAATGACTCTTTGTGGTTATGTATACAAGATAAACAACTTTGGAAGAAAACATTTCGGGCTTTAACAGGCTTCGACCCTGTGACTTTTGCGAAAGGAATATAACACTTTTTAGCAACTGAGTCTTGAGAGCAGATCATTTTAAATGGGTCCTTCAGTGAGGTGTACAATGATTATTGAGACTGTGTAAACAATGGCGTTATGAATGATTGTTGCGGTTATGATTATTAATACTGAGAGCCTGTACAAAACTGATTGTGTTACAAACAAATTATCATCATCACCGTGAAAATTTGAAAAAGCCGACGTTTAAAGCGTTAGTCCTTCGTCAGAGCATCACGTAAACGTCGGCTTTTTCAAATTTTCACGGCGATGATAATTTGTTTGTCACACATTACATCAATTTTGTATATACTCGCCGACACATTAACTAGTTTTTTGAAAATTATTTATTTCAAGTTTTTTGAGAGTTTGTACACCCGTGTAACAATGACATATGAATGATAGTCGTAGTTATGATTATTTAGACTGGGTTTGTACGGCCGTGTAAAGAATGACGTTATGAATGATCGTCACGGTTATGATTATTGACACTGAGTTTATACCGCGGTGTAAAGATTGCCATTAGAAATGATGTTCGCGGTTATGAACTCAATTTCGAATTTCGCAAGAAGAAACTGCAAAAATCTTCCAGGCTTCAACGGGATTCGAACCCAGGACCTCTGCAATACCGGTGCAGCGCACGTACCAACTCAGAAGCCACAACTAGGAGAGAGCAGCGGTTGTCAAAAGGTTTAGAGTAGCCAGAGATGCTAAAAAGTTGGAGGAGGCCTCACAAACCACGAAACACATCTTACCCAAAACGCTGCCTTGATCATTCTCATTTTCTTTTTTCATAGAACTTCCTTTTTTAACGAAATTAAAATCTAGATTTCTTCTCTACATGCATGAGTTTGCGTGATGACGTATTTCGCGAGTATATACTAAATATCACCGTAATCTTCAATATTGGATCTGACGTGAAAAATCCCTATATTCCTAATCTTGACACACTCAAATTTCATCCATTTTCTTCCTCCCTTTCAAGTTCGTTTTAATGTCTACTGTTCATTTTAAATTCTTTCAGTGTCGTGCAGCTTCATTGCTAAAAATTAAGCTACAACCATATGAAATTATATTAGCCGGTACATTTTTCTGAGAAGCCGGTGAAATGCGCCGGTTGCCGGCTCGTTTTGACAACCCTGCTGAGGTCAGTTTAGTTACTTACATTGCGGTAAACAGCGGTTGGCCTGATCACACTATCGTGGTAGAATAAGACAAAGAGTATAATTAACTTTTTGACTTTTATTTGGGCAGGAAAAACGCAAGAGAAGGACATCCGCCATGGCGGCCATGTGGGAAAAGATGGCGCAGCAATGAAAAAAAAAAACAGAACAGAAAATTAACTTTTATACGTGGGAGAAATTAGTCAAATGTAAAACAAAACAAAAATAATTAATAACTCTTTAAGCTCGGGGAAATGTTTGTTGAAATCAAATCGTGATGGTACATTTTTTGGTTGTAATTTTATATAAAATTTATTTTGTGCCGGATCTGTCGTGTTTGCGTAAACAGTGGGGGTTCATGTCGTCATATTTTGGTCATTTTCTAGAATATTGCAGTGGTTAAAACCCAAAATATCCGGAAATATTCAGTTGACCACCCAGATCCGGGCAACGAAAACTGAGAAAGCAAAATGGCGATCCTTGGTTGGAGAATTGATAGCATCTTTGCCGTCCGAGAACTATCTCGGTCAAAATTTGCACCGCTGTTCCAATTTCTTTTCCATTGTAGTTGAGTCAGCTTTCGACCTTTTTGACGAGGTCAATAAATTTAGTACAGGCTTTTAATGAGAGCTAATTTGCAATGGGATAGTGTCTTATCTGGGAAGAATCAGACTTTACTACAGAATCCATAATCCACTAAGATTATTTTTCGTCAGATACCGACGAATATACAAGGGCTTTTCTATTTTCTGAATGGCTGTATTTTCCAAAAAATGCTACTTTTATCAAATTGCCTGCTCAGCTTTAAATTTACCAGGTACACCCAGGAACATCGTTATAATTATCATTATCAAAAACTATTATCATTATTATAATTATCATTATTATTGTGTAGAGAAGTTATTTTTGAGGGAGCTCAATTTGGGAGTTTTACGGTTACCTACTTAAACTGTTGCGGTTTTTCCGGGTGTTCCGGGGTGTTCCGAGGTATTCTGGTGTTCCTGGTTTAGTACATGCCGTAAATTTAGTTGTTATCAGTAATAGGTCTAGATCTTAACTATGAGAGTTGATAAATTCGTGCAATTAACCACTGGCAAAGCAATGTGCAATTGCTTCCTAGAATAGTGATAATTTGTTACATATATTTAAATCGAAGTAAAATTACGAAATAAACTAAATGTTTTCAATTATGTATACGATAAACACACACAGACTCTGGGCGTCTCCTAAGACATCTTCTTATGTGCATTGACAAATTAGAATTAAACTTTGTCTTATGATGCAATATTCCTGGTTTTTCCAGATGAAAATAAATGATACAAATTTTGCGATGTAAAATGTGGTTTTTTCTTAAATTTTGAACAGCATGAAGGCTGCCGGCTACTGAAAAACTTTGAAAAAGAACTATGACTAGTATTAACTATCGCCATGTGCCAACGAGCAAGACAAAAACACAAAGACGACAGAACTGAGCTGCGCAAGCACTAAGAACAAGCGCTTTCTTTGGCTCTAATCCTAATCAAATACACGCTTTTTTATAAAAACATCTTTATAAGAACAATAAGGCTCTGCAGATTGGCCGAAAGTTAAGAACATGCTAGCTCGGGCTGAGGCCAAAAAATGTGAAAATGTTTCTAGTTGAAACTTTACTGAATCCTGTAAAATCGTTGAGCAATAAAAAATTGACCTCTGCAGCTTGTGGGCGAGGACTGCGAGAGAGGACAAAATGCACAGTGGTCAGTAATCTTAGATAAATGCACAGATATCTCCTCAAAATACAGAAGATCGGCATTGTTTTTCAATGCCTTATCTTTTTGCTTTGATTTCTCATTTTAAACCGCTCATAGAAATAACAAAATAAAGGACAAAATGAGGCTGAAGCAGACAAAGAAATTAACAACAATGAGCCTCTGCAAAATTTACTGGTCAGTTATAAAAAAAAGAGTGCAGTGTTGTGATTGGCTGATAAAAATAACTGATGGATCGATTCACTTTTATGATTCAGCAATTGAGGAATGGCTATTATTGACTCAAGTTACACTGAATCAAATTGTTTTCTCCCTGGAGCTCGTAGACAGCGTTTACAGGGCTCTATAAGCTACCGCCTCGCGACCCTCGGCTCGTCTTCTGGCTCGTTGGCAACAGTTGGAGAAGGACATAGCTATAAAACTGCTCAAATCGATTTAACACAGAGTAGGAGATTTTCACATTGCTATAAAATACGTCAATTTAATCTCCATACATGCGAGCGAGCGCATTTTGATCAAGCGAGCGCCATCTTGGATTCAAACTCGGAAGAGGCTTGGGGAGAGAAAGAGGAGTGACGTCAATCTACGATCGCGATCTAGAAACACAAGGAAAGCGCCTGCAGGCTGCACTATAGGGTAGATTCTTTATGACTTCTGAATATAATCCCTAGGCGAGCACTCTTGTATTCTCTCTATTTATGCTATATGTAACGAACTAGCCGAAGTAAAAGTGATAAAAACCCATATCGCCCTTGGGCCTTTGCAATTCGTTTAGACCCACACAATAGAGCATTTCACAGTACCTTAAAGGTAACCAAGCCTCTACATGAAACAGAGGCGAAGGTTGACCTGCACAGTTAGAGAAGTGGAAATAATTATCATAAGAAAGAAACTTTTTTATGTCTATTGTTTCCACTCCTCTAACTGTGCGAGGTCAACCTTCATCTCGCTTTCGTGTAGAGGCTTGGTTACCTTTCAGGAACTGTGAAATAGTCTATCGTGAACGGTTCAAACAGTCCTTGTAGCTCGGTAGTAGAGCATTCGTCCGGTGTTCGGAAGGTCGTGGGTTCAAATCCCGTCATGGGCTTAGAATTGTTTATGAAAATGGTTGTTTGAAAGAGAAGATATAAGTTTATATTTATAAGGTGAGTCCCGTTTAATTTTCTGTTTTACGAACCCCTGAACATTGAAAACAAAATTTCCGTCTGAAAATCAAAATATATTTCCCTGCTAGTAATTAATAGACCATTTTCGCATTTGTAGTTGTTGCTCTCTACAATGCCAGCGGACTCAATTTGTGCTACTTAGCCTCTCTATGAAGTTAAATATTCCTAAATGCCAACGTAGTTTTACATTACAGCTGCGTGTGTGATTGGAGGTGTGACTTCTCGCTCTCTATCGCAAATATATCTGACTATTTAGCAACAAAGCGAAGCTAAGACTATAAAACGAATCTGCAGACATTTAGATAAGCAGCAACTAGGAATTCGAAACTGGTCTATTAAAATGTACTTATTTCGAGCTCAAATCATACATGGTACAAACGAAAATTGTGTGACAAGGAATAAACAGTTTCACTTACTCGTGACGATTATAATGTCACAGTCAATGAATGCCTCTTGATTAGTAGTTCAAAAACTTTTACTTTCATTTTTCCTCCCTCTGACCTCGAGTTTTTGTCCTAAATGTCTAAAACAGGAATTAAAAACGGTCTGGCGTAATAATGACATCGAAAGATTTTCTACGCGGTGAGCAATTTTGGCTTGACCTGGAAACCACTTAAAAAAAAAAGAGATAAAATAGCAATTTATGGTTTGCGTTTACTACTCAGACTTGACGTCATTATTTTTAAACAGCAAAGATTATACTTTAATTTACGATTTTAATGATGTTTGCATATTTAGAAACAAGTTTAACGGTATTTCAAAATCCAAGCTGTAGGTTTATTTTAAAGAATGGCGGCAGTTTGAAACAAATGGCATACTCACCCAACCCTGCCTAGGGTTAGGGTTAACTATAACCAACTCTAACTCCAACCCTAACCCTTGGGAGGGGGGATCAATCAATGGTAAACTACTCACCCACTCCTCCCAAGGGTTCGGCAGTATGGTTAGGTTAGGGTTAGAGCATAGTTATTAAAATTAAATGGTTAGGAAACTTAGCGGCTTTCTTTGTTCTATGTTTTTGTTCTCTCTTTCCCTATTGTTATATGGCGCTGACCCTGCACAAATTACAAAAGGCTTTAAGATGTAAATGAGCAAACAGCCAAATGGTCTAACGCCATCACACCTAGAACAAAAGATCATAACCGTGACCGTGCACACAACATGAAACAAAGCAGCATTGTAATCTTCTTTGTAGTTTGCGAAGTTTCATAACCCGTCCACTCTACTAACTTTGGTTAGAGTTAAACCAAACCCTATGGGTGGATGGGTGAGTAGTTTACAGAAATCGGAATTGATCCGGCATACCTACGGCAAAGCTAAAATTTATGCAAAATGCTCAACCATATTTTTTAAGTTTCTATGGAAGTTTAGTTTTTAAGTTAAATATGATTATACCAAAGGTTAAATACGTGTGATAAATAGAGGATATTACACGGTCGTGCGAACATGTGAAGTTTGTTTCGAGAGGAAAAAAAAAATTTCAAGAGTGAGCACAGCGAACGAGTGGAATCATTTTTCCACGAGAAGATAAACTTCATATGTTCAAACCAACGTGTAATTTTCTTTTTATTACATAGATGTGAGTATTTCGAAAATAAAAAAGACTGAACGAAAAACAAAGGAAAACAAAGGAAAGACGTCAGCAATATCTTCACTAGTGAGGATATGGAAAATATGTCTCTCGTATCCCGGATGTACTTTCTTATGAACTCTGCGAGTGGCGTATTTTACAGTAAAACACTCATATCTATGTAATAATTAGAGTATATTGCATGGGCTCTTGGGGATATAACTTGGAAAAGGAAGGTCAAAAGTTTATAACTATAAAAGAGTTCATATTCACATATAAATAAATGTATTTCTTACGTCCACAGATGCTGTTTGCTCTTTTCATTTGGGCCATTACGTTTTCCATGCCAAAAACTGGTTAAAAGCCTCAAATGTTTGGCAAAACGGCCTTCGGTTGCTACGAAACCAGAAAAAATGGATAAGGTGAAGAAAATATTTAAAACCTGCCAAGTATTTACAGATAAAAAACTGTTGTTTGCTTATTATCACAACTCAACGGCAAGTGAGAATTATAACAATCAGTTTGAATTCCACTTTATTGATGTTTGAAACAAGTCGGGGGAGCTCAATGGTCAGGTTCCGTAGAGTGTCCTTAACTGCTTTTATTGAACTCTTCATGATTGCCGTTTTCGTCGCAATAATCATTATTACTTTTATTTAGCAACTTTTTTATTTCTTTTGTTCATTGTGGCAATGGGGAAACTAAATGTTGGAAAACTGAACACGTTCGTTTCCAAGAAGATGGTCGAGAAGTGCTTTGTGTTATATAGGAAATGGCCTGAAGAGAAAACTAAACAATGGGCTGCTATTCTTATCTCCCGTTAACCAATGGAAACCAAAGAAGTTTACTCTCGAGACCTAAAAAGTGACTTGCGTGTCGAAATACCAAGCTATATCTGCTTTACACATGGAATGCTATCATCTTTAGCTGACTAAGAAGAAGAAAAACGCGGAGTGGTAAACATAATTTAATAATCAACAAACTGATCATTTTTGTAAAATCCCAATTTCATATTCAATTGTCTTTCAACATACCATCATTGCGTGCTTTCGAATAGCCATTACTAATAGTTTATTTCATTTTGCAAGCTTTGAACGTCGTGAAATGATAGACATTATCATAATGAGTTAGGCAAGGTAGTTCAAGTCCATGGTTAGACAATCCGTGAATGCCACATTCACGACCGAACCTTTACTGACAGTCTTAAAGTATTTCCATCTTCAAATGGTTTGACTTAGCGAAGCTTCGCCTGTTCTTGTTGGAGGGCAATAAACCTGCCGTTTGTCCCGCAGAGTCTTGATCTTCTATAGGGGACTTCAAAACAGTAGGATGTCGGTTTGTACACGAACTATCTAACACCTTTAGGTGTATATCGTGGTATATATGGTACCGCGGATCTTGGAAGAGGGGGGAGGGGCTGGGGATACTTGCCCCCTCCCCCCCTCAATAATTTTGCCATATTTTCCCTTATAAAGTCACCTTATAAAATTGAACTTCTGACATTTATCACGCAAATCACCTAATACAAATTTAGGATCATATTTTTTTACAACTAAAATACATTTCTAGGGTTTCCAGAAGCTCCCAACCTTGTTCCCAATTTTCAAAATTTACGGGGGAGCATTCTCAGGACTGCAAAACTCGCGCTTGCTGCGCTCGGGACAGTTTTCCCCTTACCCTCCCCTCCAAAAACTTAAAAAAATAAAAACTTAGTGGCCGCATTCTTTGGTAAAGAGATTGTTTCAGCAATGAAAAATCCTTATAGGAAATCTTGAAGGCTTTTTCTCTCTTTTCAGAGAAATAAAAACAGATTTTATTCTTACAGACGATGCATGTTCCGTTCCGGAAATACAACTCCTATATAACCCATCGTCAGTGTGTTGTTTCAATGCCGGTTAGCTTAGCTTGTAAATGCAAGTTAATTTCGATTATAATAATAATTCACCTGGAAAAACATACAGAAAACATCACACAGACTGCGGTAAAAACATTATTCACCGCAGTCTCTGTGATAATCTTAATGAAGTTGCAATTTCCGATGAAGAAAAATATTTATAACTCTCATATATTTGTTTTGTTGTTTTGATAGCCGAATACTGAAAGCCTAAATTGCTGGTTGAGAACTGGAATTGCTGGTTGAGAACATCTTGTAATTTAAAATCTATGCTCACCGGAGCTAGGGGCGTAGCCAGGGGGGGGGGCTCCAGGGGTTCCGGAACCCCCCTCTCACACCTCGCCAATAATCTTGCTTGTCAAGAAAACTTCGAAATTCTAAGTTCGGCGATTCTATAACATGCACATTTTAGTCTTTAAAAATATGATACATCATTGAAAAAAGTTTTTTTGCCTCCTTGCATCGCTTTTTAACTTGAAACGGAAGGAAGCGATCCTTCACAGCGTCAATTTTTAGAGCAACCTCACTGCAATATTTATCACTGACCAAACAACTTTTGGTGATTTGGAACCCCCCC
>JANCMA020028702.1:0-16774 GCA_024336925.2 Zoanthus solanderi
TTAGCTTTTATAGAATCTGATTGAATGTTGAGCGATGGATTTTTACACTTGATGTACAACATTTCATAAATTAAACATCCAATTTGGTCGTTTATTATTAAACAATAATAATAAATAATGAGGTTTTTATAGTTTCTATTTCTAATAAAATTCAAAGGCACTGCCACTGTTTACACTGTGAGTAAGTAAGTTAATGTTTACAATTAAAGCAATTGAAATTATTAAAAATAGTTATACAAAGATGAAAATTGATTGAGAGTTCTTTTCAAATCTAAACTCCACAAATCCAATATGATATACTTACTAGATCAAGGTTTGACAATGTCGGCCTTGCTGCCAAATACGGGTCAAGAAATTGCAGCTTGTCCATCAGCCAGGCAGTTCCTTTGGATTTCGACTTTCTTTGGTCCATCACCATTCTTTGAATATGAAATGTGCAGCTTCCCCCCAGGTCTTTTTTACTTCTCCCTTCTCCCACGTAAAGCTAACAAACCAGTCTTGGCCGATGCCATCTGGGCCAACACAAAGGAGAACCAGACAGGCAATCCTTCTGAAGACACTTTCTTTGTATTCTTTGTACATCACACATCACATAATCTTTATTGTAACTCGAATTTGCTATAGCGTATTAGGTTAATTTCTCCGAGTGGAACAATAAAAACAAATTAAAAAATAACTAATTTACTTATACAATTCAAACCTAAGATATACAATAATAATATATTATCAAGGAGAGTGAGAATGAAAAAAAGAAAAAACATCAGAACCCAGTGTCCTTTATACTCTGAAAGATTCTGAACTTGTTAGAAGTTTGATAGTTCGAAACTTAATTGACATAGCTTAGATTTAATTGTTGGTTGTTTATCAATTATGTAAAGAAGGAAGATGTAATGTATTCTGGTCAACGGATATACAGACGTTGAACTATTAAAGATGGCGCCAAAGATTACAGTTAGGCCATGTAGAGAGAGATGCAGTGTTGATAGCGTGCTGAAGAAATGCAGAGATAGAGTTGTTGAGGGGCAAAAAAGAATGGGTAGACCTCTCAAAAGCCTTTTTTTTTAAAATTTATTATAATTTAAATATAGACATATAGACATATATAAAAAAAAAAAATTTAAATATAACAATGTGTGTTTAGCTTAGGTGCCTCAATAGCGTGCACCTCAAAAGACTTGGTACAGGATTCCTGCAGCTCAGAAGCCAACTAATTTAAGACCTTTTTAAGACTTTTTAACGCCGAAAGTAAAAACATTTAAGACCAATTTTTCAATACAAAAAATCAGAAAAAGAAACCCTTAAAGTGATAACAATGCTAATAAACACCTCCATGGTAAACAAGATCACACTTTCACAAAAATCTATAAATTTTATAACCGAATAACAACAAGAGTTCTGATCAACAATGGCAGATTCAGAGTGGTGTGGCACAGTCAATGCAATGGTGGTCAAAACCGTGAAAGATGCGAACGTCCCGTTAAAATTGCTTCCGATTTGCAGAAAAATCTCACTTTCATTTGCATTAAATATATAATGCCTTTTAAGACCTCAAAAAGAAATTCTAGCAAATTTACGACCTTTTTAAGGCCTTAAATCTGCAAAAAACAAAATAAAGACTTTTGATGACTTTTAATGACCCGCGAGAGCCCTGCAAGAGCTGGAACTGGCAATTTTGGGTTTGAATTCAAAGTCAACTCCTGAGGAAAATTGGAAAAGATTAGTTGCTGGAACTATATTCATAGCTGGCATCACAGGATAACCTAAAGCCTTTTTAATCTCATCGGTAAAGTAGTATTGATTAGACATAGTCTTATCAAAAACCTGAGTCATTTGTTTACCATCCTTAGACTTGAAATACACAGCATCAGTGTCACCAAACCAGTCTGTTTGCGTGAACCTAGACAAGTCTGCCTGAGGATACCGTTTTTTTAAATTTCTTCCAAACACTCATTGTGTTTTGATGAATGAGAAGCTTACTTTTAAATCTCATTTCCCGTAATAGGAAATGAGTTTATCTCAGACTTTTCAACAGTCAGGTTTGTATGCAGGTGGTATGTCATCTGTATGTGACTCATGACTACTGTGAAACAGTTACAATTTATGAGGGCTTTCCTTCCCCTTGAATGTCTTCTGCAGTAGGTCGAGCCTGTTGTTGAAGTTGTGAAGATTGCTTCTGATATTTTCTTCTGATCGAATTTTTCATCTGATAATACTTATCAACCTCTGATTTATCAGAAGAAACTCTTCGTGACTGATCTTGTCATCCGTGAGAGCTTTGGAAACAATGTCCCTTATCGTGTTCAGTTTCACACGACAGAGTGATACAGTGATCTCATGCTTGCTAACATTCTTGGAAATCATCTTCGCCTATCCTCCACTGATCACACTAACCACTGCAAAAAAACCTCCGATAGCTCCAAGGCTGGCAGCCACAGGAATTCCAATACCAGTCATTGCTGTACCTAATCCTCCCGAACTCAAAGCCACAGACATAGTACCACTTGCAGCGGCAACGTTCATAAAGAGACCCCTCACGCGATTGTATTGTAAATGTTTTTGCGAGCATCAAGTTCTCTTTCAAGGTAAGCCAACCATTCTGAACATTGTTTCAGTCTGAAGTTCTCCCCTGTTTGTGGTGTAGATTCATTATCATTAGGCAGCTGAGGATATATCTGATTATAAGTATCCATTTTTAACATGTAAGATTATGATAGTTTTAAAGTGATTACGAATGAGTTCATTCCAAAGGTTGGAACGCTTCCATCAATGTATGTGATAGATAAGTCGAAGTCATTGAGATACGAACGTTGATGTGATTTCATGTGTAAGGTTGAGCAATGCTGTGAAGGTACAACAGCTAGTAATTTAGATGGGGTGCTTATGACTACCTCCATGCTAAGCTTCTCTACGATGTCGTAATACACTAACAATCTTTGACAGTACCAGATCAAAGGGTATGGTTTGTTTGCTGTAAGGATTTCAGGTACTCCGAGTTCGGTGTACAACTCTTTATCAAGTTTGACGTTGATTTTTGATACGATTGACCAATCATCGTCAGATTTTAGTATGTTAATACCTTTGTTCACTCTAGATCCTCGATAGTGAACACTCCACGGTTAAAACCGAATAACTCAACCGTTCCATCACTGGTAAGGTTGTAATCTTTCTGATTTTCTATTATCCTAACAAAAGGTTTTCGAACACGAACAAAGTCTACGACCTAAATCTCTCGCACATCATCCAGAGATGGAGTGAGGTGAATGGAGGTTTTAGGTTCGGTGATTTTCAAAGTGATGTAATGAGGAGATGCATAAATCATTCTTTTATTTTCATCTTATCTCCTCTTCTTTTTAAACTGTTCTACAGGAAACATCACAACCGCAACAATCAGCAGCAAGCATGTTTCCCTAGAAACCCAATCACCTCACCCGCAGTTTTAAAGAGAAAGCTCGCAATGGCACCAACCATTCCAGGGAGTATCTCTACAAGCTTTTTACCAACATCCTTCAAACCATTACCCAAACCTTTCCCCAAAGTAGAAAATCCATTCTTCAGATTGGACACAATCACTGCAATGACAACATCTACTGCTGATAATACAGAAAATGCTGTTACTCCATGCTTCTTGAAGATCTTCTTTATCCTATCTCTGAGACGCGTATTCTCTCTAATCTGTTCATTCTCTTCCTCTCTCCTCTGAATATCATTACTTACTCTTTCAAGTTCACTTTGTCTTTCAGGTGCATTTGCACGTAAAGTTTCAATCCGTCTATCTCTTCTATGTAAATCTCTATGTAAATTCTCAATCACTCTTCGTTTAGCATCTCCACGTGTAATAAGTGTATCTCTCTTTTAACCTGTTCACTCTCACCCCTTGCTCCAGCAAGTTGATGGGTAAGAGCTTGCCTTTTCATTTCACCTGCATTTCTACCTGAAGCTGTGTATTTCTTTAAATTACATTTCTATAATGAGCCTCTTTTTAAGCTGCTTCTCTGCGTATATCATCACGTTCTTTAAGTGCTTGATTTAGCCTTCTTTGTAAAATAACATTCTCTTTCTGTGCTCCATCTTCATCTTTATTTTTAGCCATAAACTGTTGCACTCTTTCACGAGAGGTTGCAATACTAGATTCATTATCTGTGAGTATTTCTCCAGCGTAAGGACCGAGAGCATCTATCAGCGTAGGTGGTGGATTATTACCTTTTGCACTCTTACTTAATTTACCATCTTGTAAGACTTCGTATTCTACAGCTTTTTTTCCAAGTCTTGACAACTTCACAAACAAATCTTCCCACCCATCTTTTCTAGCTTTTATTTTGGAAGTACCTAATCTAGGAAATATTCTTTTAACCTCACCAATAGCTTTAATATTCACTAGTCTTTCATCCATCGCTGAAGCTCTTTTAACATGTCATCACCTTCAGCTGACCCACGTCGTGTAGACGTAGTGACATTATGAGGGGTCGCATCCCAGTCTAATGATTTATCTCCAATATCAGTCATACCAATATGTTCATGTCCCTCATCACCTCCAGTATTAGGACCAAAAGGGTTACTAGGACCTGCACATTCATCATCTCCATCTTCTGGCAGAAAAGCAGTATTATCAGTTGTTTCAACTTGTACTTCTTCCATCGTTTTCTATGTTTGTATTCAACATAGAAAACTTTTAAACCATCTTCCTCAAAACCAACGACTAGCAAGATATCCTAATGCCATCATCCCACCTCCAACGTAAACTATCTCACCCATCTTCTGATTTTGGAAGGTCTGTAATAGTCTAAAAACTGTGGAGGTTCATCAGACAGATTTTCATCTTCGTGAGTCGTATTATAATATTTTAGAGCCTCATCTGTGTTTGCAAAATTACGAGAAGGAAAAGCATTGTTTCGCCTATTTTCATCTTCCCAGTCAAGAAACTTTTGCCTCTTCTCTTAATATGCAGCATAATCTTTTTGGTATTTTTCTAAGGCTTTATCATGCCTCTCTTTTCATACAAAACATCTTTGGCTTCATTACCTGACAAATATTTCGCAAGGTAAGATCCTCCAACGAAAGTTGTCACGTTAAGAACTGCACCTCTCACCATCATCGCTACAGCTGACGCCATCTTCGTCTTAAGAGTCTATGTCTTCATCCTCCTCTTCTTCTAAATCGTTTTCAGAACTGATGCAATCCTTTATGTAATCTTTAATAGTCATACTCTCACCTAAAAGTAAGAGTAATGCTGCATAGCCCAAGATGGGTGATTTATGTTTCCTCACAGCATTCTCAATCACTGAGCGAACGGTTAGAGCACCACCCGCGATTGAAAGTATGAGTGAAGCGTCGATAACATCTATAAAATTCATTTCGTAAGCTTAGAATGTAAGTGGTATTATTTTCTTATCCTCTAAATAGGTTTTGAGTCCCATCGAACCTGCAAGAACTCCGGTGAGTTTTAAGTAGTTCATGAGGTTGGATCTCAAAGAAAATTCTCTTTCAGAATCTTTTTACCAACGTAACCAACTCCAGTTACAAGAGCCATGAGAACCGCAGCGTTAGTTGCGACTTTGATAAGCTTATTCTCTTCTTTACCAGACATTGTGTTTTAGGAGAAGAATGTTATCCTTTTAAGTTGCTTTACAACATCCCCACTTTTGGAATGGGTACAGGAATCTTTGATGGTGGAGTCATGGGAGTATTTGGTGGTGATGCAGGTTGTGAATAGAGTGGTTGTGATTTGCTCTTATCCCAATATCTCGAGCACAGGTTTTAAGCAACCAACCCAACCCCAATCACACATACGGCGACATACTGTGTACACCAACCAATGGACTCTGATGTGTTATCTCGACTTTTTTTTCTCCTCAACTTCACGTTTCTTTTCTCTCTCGAGAGATGCTTTCGCTTTTTTATTATACTCTGCAAGCTTCTTACCTGCAGCAACTTTCTTCGGATCTTTCTCTTTCTTAGGTTGAAGCTCTGTAGGAACCTTAGTGATTTGTTTTTCTTCAGACATGTTTAAATTGTTACATAGTAAACCTTTAAACAGGTTGCTTAGGATACTACTTACGTGTTATAAGTAGTAAGTAACACTATGGAAAATTTAACACCCAAAGTCGCTCATGAGAGCGGGTAGTGCAGACACTACCAACATATTATTTCCATTCCTTTAAGTTAATTTTAATCACTGTCAAAGACACTTTCATTGCTTTCAAAAGTGAGATCTTCATAGTCATTTTTATCACTCTCAGACTCTTTCTCTTCTACTGGTGGAAGCATGCGTCGTGTACATACAGATCTTCCCACCATACAAGGTGTGAAGTTCATCTCAACTAGACGGAGGCGAACAGACGCTCCATAACTAGCCTGACCATGCGCTCCCCAGTAAATACTGTCCCAGTGTACTACTGGGTGACAAGTGCCATGAATGTTCATACACCTGAAGGGGGACATTATCTTCTTATCACCTGGTCCATAGATATTCGTAAAACATTTAATGTTTTAATCTTTTTCCCTCGTATCCAACTTGATGTAAGCGATCAGTGGCTTAGTGTTGTCAGTAAACTTTTTACCATCTTCACTCTTTTGATATTCATAAATAGGCTTCACAGCATACTTCCAATCTTCAAACGAAATCTCTCCAACATCATCCTTACAAGTCATGTAAGCGCTGTAAGTTGGAGCGGGAACCTTAACATGTTTCCTTTTCTTATCACAGTACTTCTTCATAGCTTCCACAGTTGTTTCCCAAATCATATTGAGAGTATGTCGCGTTGCAATCTCGGCAGGAGTAGGGTTCGCCACAATTGATAATGGGTATGCAATTTGAAACCCTTCAACCTTATCAAGGGTCTGATCTTCTGGAAGAATTCCAAATGGCCAAATACCTTTGACACCCCATAAGTTCTGCTTCGCAAGTTCGAAACAAATGGGATGTTTCTTTCCGTTTTCATCTAGTCCACTCAACAGCAGAGTTACCTTTGGTGAAGGTATGAGTTAGGGGTTCTTCAACTATGACTTTACCGCAGTCAAAGACAGAATCAATTGGAGCGAACACTTCCTCAGTTGACATTGTTTTGGTTTTTATGAACAAAGAAATAGTTGCCTTTAATCTAGTGTTATTAATTTACAATTCCACTTTTTTCCTTCTGCTCAAGATACTACTTAGGTAGTATGCTTAGACGTGCTCAAGATACTGCTTAGAGTTTATTTCAGGAGGTTTCTCAGGTGTGCTCAAGAGCTCTTGAAATGTTTTATCTTTTTGTTGAAGACGATCTAATTAAACATGCTTAGTGAGATCAAATGCAACGCTAGCAAGTGTTACTAATCGACCACCCTTCAAAGCTAGGTAGCCTGCAACGGTATTCAAGTCACAAACAAGCAACTTGTTATTCCTCCAAGTGGTGTAAAGTTTTTAAGAATCATCTACAGGAACAAAGTATGCTACGGTTTTTGAAGCTGCTTCAATGCCTGAGTCAACCAACCCATCTGTGAGTTGTTGTCCCATGACTGATTGATATCTAACGTAGTACTTTTCAACATCTTTCTCTGAGAGCTTGTGCACATCACTCAAACTCATATTCACACCGAGGAATTCCTTTGGTATCTCCAATCGTTGCAAGAATAGCGAGAGCCTCTCTCTTGGCTGAGATATCTTCATTATTGGTAGGAGGTGGATCTTCCTTCGGTGTTAATACCCAGACGGATAAGCCTTCATGTCTCCCAGAGAATGCAAGGTTGATATACTTGTTCGAGCGTTTCTTCGAATCTTTTGAGATTGCACAGTTATCTAAAATGATCAGAGTGTTTGTGCCTGAAAACAACTCCGCACAGGTATGTAGAAGATCATTGATCTCATCACAGTTACTCGCGTCGGGTGATGCTACAATCATATTTTTGTCACTCTCCGCAAAGCCTTGATATGTTTTGTTCTTCGCTTAAGTGGGACATATTAAAACAATATATTGGAAGACATCTTTGAAAGGTCCACGGAGTTGCTCGATTAGATAATGTGTTTTCCCACAATTTGTCGGACCTGTGATGATGCAATGGAAGGGTGTTTTATCTCTGAGTTCTTGCATCCTTTGATTTTTAATGCATTTATACTTTTAAATTAATAATCATTTCCCGTTACAGGAAATGAGATTTAGAATTCACGTATGATTTTCACCTCATTAACGTTCCAGATTTCTTCTCTACCATCTGGAATCATTTGAATGATTACTAAAGGGCATCGACGCTGGTTGATCTCCTCTTTTGCTATTGCTACCGGATCGAATCTATCCACCCACACGATAGTGGAGCGCTTACCAAGTTGGAGTTGTCTAGCTCGAAGACATAACACACGAACGTATTCATAAGGAGTAATGGTTGCATCTGTAACACATTCCTCAGACCTGACATTTAAAATTATCCAAATTTTTATTTCATTTTTTCTAATATATGATTGACTTCAGGTTTGAGTTCATGACTTCCATCAAAGCGTCAGCTACGACATACATGTGGCAAGTCATGTTTACTGAGCCACCAACTTTCCTTTCGATTTCAAGCTTGACTCCATCACGTGTGTTGTTCAAGGTAAGTCCACCTCCATGAACGTCATTGTCTGGATAGGTTCTCAGGTCAATCAACAACGCATATTTATTGCTACTATAGAACTCCTTTTTCTTCATTGAACCTGATCCTCCCATACGGTTCTTGATATTCTCCCATGCGTCAGATGGAATCATACCTTTGGAAAAGATTCGGTTGGGAACACCATCCACGTTGATGGAAATTAACGATGTTTTGGTTCACAAATTTTTCAGAGTCTCTTGTTCTAGCTGTGTGTGCTTCAGTGAAAAGACACAGGATTCCAGTCATTCCAGTCATGGATCTCCTTGGCACATTAATGTGCTCGTTGATGACGCTATCATTTGGTTTGGAGATGGTGAATGTTTTGTGAAGAAGTATGTTCTCATAGAAGAATCCTTTGCCAGACTGGTATGGCCATTTGCCTGATTCGCCAAGCTGTCACTGAATAGATTTTATACTCCAGCTCCAAGTTTGTGATGGTGTAATTTGGAGCTTTTGTAACGATAATTATCACTTTTTACGTTCCACATTGTAGTGTTTTTAATTACATGCAACGAGATTCTCACACACATTTTAGCATATAAAGAACTCACAAGAATTTGACTTTTTAGTTTTTACGAATTTGAAAATGATGAACGATTCATCGAAACGTCATTCACAATTTTTATCACTTATTTTTATTCTCATATTAATTACTTATTTAATACTTGAGGACTTACAACACTATCGAGGGTCATAACATTAAAAAACTCGAAAGGGTTAATACGTCACCCTTGCAAAACAAAGATCAAACATCGAAAAGACTGTTTTGAGGCGATTTTTATAGTACAAGCGCTGTCGGCCGTCACTGTCAGACTTAAACATTTGCGAGAACCGATATTTTAAGTCAACCAGAACAACCGAAGAAGTCTACTATAGACTGTACTACACGTAGCCTGAGATTATACAAGTTCTCGGTTACTTCCGCTAAGCCTCGGTACTTTTAAAAGTTTTGAGCCTGACATCCATATAAAATGGTTTATACCAAAAAGAAGTGAGTCAAAATCCCGGCCCGAGGGAAGGCTACCGGTAGCCTCTTGTTACATCTAAATTAACATTAGCACCTCCTCGCAAATCTATACCTGATCTGCAATCAGTATCAATCTTTTTACCGTTCAAGAAACAGAAATCAGCTGACTCCGTAAACAGTTAAAAGATTTTGGTAAGATGTTAAACATCGACTTATCCCCAGTCTTCACGTCTCAAAAAATTGGAGTAGATCTCGCGCATAAGGAAATCAAGTCCGCGTTGATCAACGAACAATCAGTAGTTTACAAATTTGAATGTGGCCGGTGTGATGCCAGCTATGTTGGTTACACGCGTCGACATCTCTACCAACAAATCGATGAGCATAAGAGATCTGGATCAGTCAATATTCAATCACAGCCAAAGTCAACATCAATAAAGAACAATAACTTCTAAAATGTTTCGCATTCTTAAGAAATGCAACAGCAAAGTCGATTGTCTTCTATACGAAATGTTTCATTTTCGCGAGCCCAAACCGTGTCTAAAAAATAGTCAAAGTGAATCGATAAAACCAAACTCTTCACCTAACCTCAAGGGACTTTGAACTTGAACTTGAACATTAATATTCTTGTTATCTGTTAAATATTATATCTTGACTTGTTGATTGTGCCATGAGGACACCGAAACGTCGTAATTTTCATCATCAAATCACTTAAGTTTATCCACTTTTGTGCTAATTTTACTACTTATCTTTCACTTGATTGTCATTTTACTTATTTTTACCTAACGAAGGCAATTTTAATTGCCGAAAGCTTGTATATATTTTTTAATGTTTTATCAGTGAACGTTTTAAGCAGTTTTTAAAAGTAGTTTGTGATTTCTTTTCAAAGTTAGCTAGTTTTTTAAAAAGGATGTTTGGCAGTTCAATTCATATTTAGTCAATGATCTAAATTGACATTTTTTTTTGTGATTTTAACATTTTTATGTTATGAATCCTGATATCGATGCCTCTATATTTTTACAAACTACTTTGTTTACATTTGTTTTAGTGCTGTAAGTAAAGGTTTCCATCCTGACAGGCTATCAGCAGGTAAAAATTCATCTATGAAACTTTCATTTAAAGATTAAATTAAAAACTTATCTTTGAATACACATAATGTTTTGTGCATGTGTTGCTTGCTGAAAATGTAATAACACATTTATAGCATTTTGTTTTTACGAGGAAAATTTTTACAAAATTGGGCTAAAAGCAGCTAAAAGCAAGTTTTTAAAATGCTATATAAAGAACAGGATCACTAAGAATGAGTAAACAAAAATTGTACCTCAGAAACTCAAGGTAGGTGATGCTTAAACAACAATCATCAAGTTTGAACAACCTAAACAAAACAAAAAAGGAACAGTAACTATTTATATACAACATAAACATCGACATTACCAAAGCGAGCTCGGACTGGTCACCATTACTACATACGCTGCAAGTACAGGAAACCTCTGTACTTGGTTAACCCACATCCTTTCTTCAAAAAAAGGCTTTTATCGTATTATTATTGCCGCTTCGTTCACCGCCTTCTAAGAAGAAGACAAAGGAAAACGTCCCTTGGGACAATAGAACTAACAAAACCCTTTCGGTGTCACAATGTAATGGGTTCGTACAATGGGGTGAAACGTGCAACCTAGCAATGAATATATTTGTGCCAGTTACCAGAAGACAGTAGAGAAAGCGAGTAATGCATTACCGAGACAATAGTTTAAATGAAGCCAAAAGAAGCAAATCTCCAAAGTATTTGCAGACAAAGATTTGAGAAAAACAATACAAGCTAATATAAATTACAGCACAACATCGTAAATTTATACTATTTTAAAAAAGTCGTAAAAAACCCTAAAGCTGTTTTAGCAGCTTTACGCTTTGTAGCTATGCAGACCATCTATTTTCCAGAGCTGATTGTCGGGAAAACAATGCCGTTTTAATGAGAGTTATGAAAGATGTCCGATGCGATCCTGGCGGTCCAGAAAAGTGCCCCTGGAACAACGACCAATTAAGAGGTATAAGAGGTATATATCATTTTTATATTCTACAGTGTAAAGATGTTTGTAAATGTACCAAACTTTTGAGTAATATTTCTATGGTTTCCTTTTAATTATGTATTTTTCTTTCATAATTTGTTTTAGTTTTTAGTCACTTCACATTATGGAATTTACATTTGATCATATACATGTTTTAGTTTTATTTGTTGTTTATTATTAAGGTAGAATGTGAAAGGATTTCAGAGAAATAAAAACAAGTGTGAGCTTTGCCTGCCTACCATTTTTACGGAGTTTTCGAAAGCTTTGAACAATGTATTAAAATCACGTCAAATATGATCTGTATGACATAATTTCAATTTTTGTGCAACGTATTTCAAGTCTTTCGTTGACGCAGGTTAACTTTCGAAAGACGGAAAGACCGTTCAGAAGAGTACTTAAGACAATGAAATATAGATTTCTTACACTGTATGATAAAAGACTTAAACTCATGTTACTAATTTTACCATAATAGTACTTGAATCGGGCTCAATATTTTTTCTATTAAGTCATCAAAAGTGCTACTTTTTTCAAAAAAGCTTCAAAAATTATTGTTTATTATTCTTAACTTGAACCAGTGTTTTGTGAAAATAATTTAAGGGAAAACTGGTATAACATTTAACTAGAACAAGAAAATTCTGAAACCATCAAATACAGATTATAAAAGTGAAGTATCAAATGAAAATCTTACTAATACTTTATATTTAAAGGTAAACACATGCAGCAAAACTAAATTGGTATAATGTAAAAACCCTGAGAGGAAGTTTAACATTTTAGGATCATTTTTAGTGTGTCTCTTTGCAACGAGTTTTATTATTAGGCGGTTTTATAGTTTGCATTTCCTGTAAGGTTTTGTTTCCTTTTTACTTTGTCAGTTTACAACGACTTCACAGCTGCTTATTTCACACAAAGCTGTATGTTTTATATAAAAATAAACGACCTTTCAAACAAAAACACTTCACAACAAAAGTACACTTCTTGTATTTTCAAGTAGACGAGGAAAACTAAAATTGCATTGTCATTTTATAAACCACTTGGTTTGATATCCCACACATACATCAAGAAAATAAAAGATTTGTTCAGCTTTTGTTCGAAAAACTCTAATTGGCCGAGAATAAGGAAAAATGAACGAATACTTAAAACGTAATACTATTTGAGCACGGGCGTGTGTTCAGAATGCTTGGTAAATGCTGATATCATTATTTTCTGCATGGCTTCCTATCCCCAAGTGAATTAATAGAAATACAACAAAACAGAAGAAAAGTTTAGTTCAGCATTTGAGCTAAACACACAACATGTATTGTTATCTTGAACACAAGCATTAGAATAATATGGGAAAAGACATTTTACTTTGAGATTTTTATTAAGCACACAGTGTGAAATCAAATAAAAACAAAACGAATATTTCCGCCGGTTGTTTTCTAGATTGATTTTCCCGGCTTGAGGCCCGAAGAAGGTGGGATAGTTTGAAATTTCTTTTGCAGAAAACACCGAGTCATTTTATTCTTTTGATAGACCTTGGCCATTCACAAAGACAATGAGAGACTAAACTCATGTAAACACTTCTGCGTTGTTGAAATTCAACAAGTTTTTCTAGCATTATTTTAATCAACTGTTTTAGAAACAATCTATTTTAACATCTTGCTGCTCCGAAACAAACATAAAAGCAACATCATACAATGTATAAAACAACTTTCAATTTTGATAATTTATTTCCGATTTAATCCATTACTTTTTTACCTTGCTTGGACTTGAATAAATTAATCAATTTCTTTAAAGTTTATCGAATTGAATCGCTACTTTGAGCGAAGAGGAAACGAGGCCATTTCATATCCAATGAAAAAGTTTCCTTTGAGCCCTCGATATCTGGTTTGTATCCAGACATAAAAGCCCCGATTAGAGACATCACTAACAAATTACGCCAATGCCGTATCACACCGGAAGAACCTTTCTTATCGCTACATTTTCTTGAACTCCGTGCGAATGCTCCATCTGCGTTACATTATCTTCACTTAAGCTCTCACGAACAAATATTTCGCATCTCCATGGGGTACGAATTAGCCACTTTTTGCTTGAAAACAAAGGAAACAGCCTATAATAAATTTTGGCATTGCCAAAAAAAAATTAGCCCTAGTTTGATTCTGCGTTTTAAATAAAAACCCCAGTGACATTGGTGTTTCTTTGTTTTCTTAGAATTTGTGGAAATGGAAATCAGCGATATTAAATCGTAATTTTCGGCCGTGAGCAAGTGTCGTTTCCTTCTGTCAACTAAGCTATTGTTTTCGATATTTTCATAAATATTCAATAAAAAATTTTTCAATAGAAGCCTTGAAATAAACTAACTGCTATTTCAATGTCAATAACATTGAATAATAAGCAACTTTTATCACACTCAGATAAATAGATATATATCCTTAGTATCGCCACAAATAGTCATGTGTAGGAACAAAACTGGACTAATGAAAGACCTAGGTCAAACAATTTCAGCCTGTTCTATTTGGTATTTCACAGTCAATTTTCAACAGTTCAAAATTTAGAATGGAAATTTGTGCTGTATGCGGTGATCACTCAACAGGAAGACATTACGGTGCGAATACATGCGAAGGTTGTAAACTGTTCTTTAAAAGAAGTATCAAGAAACGACTTTACTACAATTGCCGAGTGGCAGGCTGTTGTCCAGTTAACAAGCGGTACAGAAATAGCTGCCAATACTGCAGAATGAAAAAATGTCTTCGGGTTGGAATGAAACGTGAAGGTACGAAAATTATTCCTAGGTTTGTAAACCATGTCGATTCAGTTTATGAGGAAAAATAAGCTCGCCAAATAATATTGTAAGAATGTTTTTCAAATTTAAGCTGTTTTTCTTTTCGCTTTCAATTTCGATTTTTGAGTTTAACAGTGTTTCCAAGGGGAAACTTTTACGTTCTCTTTAATTTATATTTTAAACAGTTGTTTATGGTAAAAGTTTTCAGTAGTAAAATAGTTGTTATACTATTTCAGTATTTCTTATTATAACCGTCAGTCTGATACGGTGATTTTGTGCTTTGGATTAGATACAAACTTCCAAAAATGGATAATTTAACAACGTATTGTTGACTAGATTTAAACTCGCTTTATAACGTTTTTTGCAAAAATAGAATAAAACGTTTTCAAGATCTAGTTACAATAAGTAATGTTCAAAGTGGACTAAGTTTACGTGGTTAAATTTTTAACTACTTGTCTCAACTCGTTTGTTCCGCTCGCTCTATAGCCGTTCAGCAAACAAGAGCACAGGATTTTGAACGAAACCGAGCCCGTAACCGTAGAACGCAAGTTAAGGGAGAAATTAGAAAGGAAACTGATTTCGCTTCTTTGTCGGATTTTGTTCATCACCTTCAAGAGGTCGAGCCGTATCGACTGTTGCAAAGCGAAGAAGCAAGGTCGACTGTCGATCAAAAAAGCACACGCCGAGTTCACTTCGGAGGCGTAGCTAACTCAACACCTGAAAGCATAACAGAGACGGCGGCAAGACTTTTATTTATGACTGCCCATTGGGCAAAGAGGATAAAGCATTTTACTGAACTTTCTCATCTTGATCAAGTAATACTTCTACAAGAAAACTGGTATAAAATATTTGTTATCAACTGGGTCCAATGGGCCATGCCAATTGCAGTTGGACCACTGTTTGCTGACATTGTTCAAAATACACCACCAGAACATATGGAAAGTGTGATTCACAGCATTGGAAAGTTGAATGAAATTGTTTTCACATTGGTGCAACTTCAACTCCAGAATGCAGAGTTTTCACTCATGAAAAGCTTGGCTCTTTTCAATCCTGGTAAGACCTTTTTTCTTTCTTGGCTTGTAGTAGGGATGCAACTAAAATCATTTTAGTTAGAAGAACTATTTCTTATTTACGAAAAGCGTGCAGTAGCGACTAAAAAAGAAAGACCATGGGGAAAAGATTTAATACGTTTGTTAGATGTGATTTGGCGCGGATCTTTGTCTTCAAAAGCGAACTCCCGCAGTCACCTTTTTAACTTCTCATCGGTTTCCTGTTCAAGTTGAATGTTGCGTATGTTTATACCACAGGGGAAAAAACCACAGTCGAACTTCCTTAAATTTTCTGTGTTTTGCTGAATTATATCTTCCAAAAAGGAAAGGAAATTCTCTTTGAAACAGATTCCGATATTTTATAGTTAGAAACGCCGCCGTTTAACGATGTTACACAGATACCTTTTTTTAAAGAAACAACTTGGCGCGCGAGAATCATAAAATCATTAAATGAGGGCACAAGATAAAAAACTTGATTTAAGTTTTCATTTAAAGTTTAATGACGATGACATTTATTTGCCTAAAGCTAGGGGCGATAATTTTCAGTTAAGTTTTATAATTTAATTACTGGTTGATCTTTTTTAATAGCAATTTAAATGGTTTTCATTTCATAACGCAGGGGTAAGGTAAAAAGTTGTTCACATTTGCAGGGAAGGAGGAAATGACTTGATATATGACACAAATCCGGCGTTGTATTTGTTTATCGAAAGTACCAACAATTTTTTAAAAAAAGATTTTTGAACAGGAGTCAAACCATTTTTAAAATTGTTTTTCAGCGCCTTGGTACTGCTCTTGCTACAACAAAGTAAATAAAGATAGCTTGCCAGCTTTTCGTACAAGGACTAAAATTGTTAAAAAATTTTAAACAGTGTTACAAAAATATGATTTTCATTAGCGCCTTTTCGAATAAAGCAACAATATTATTATGTAACAAGTACAACAGCGTTCGATCTGACTTCTGTTTCACAAAATCAATCTCCGTGTTTTAATAAAAACTGGACAAAAAATCAGAAAAAACACAAATGAGTTAAACTAATAAGAAATAATATATATATATATACCGAAAAGAATTTAACAACCCTAAAACAAAATATAAAACTATATAAGTCAAACTATTTTGACTTGGTTTAGAAAAAAGACCAATTGATAAAAATGTTTAGTAGTCATGCTGTCATAACCAGAAAAATATAGTACTTTTCATTTCCAAAGTAAATTATTCAACGATGTTAATTTATTTTAGATTTGTTAATACTTACGGCGCTTATGCATCTAAACGTGAAAATCCACAAAGTTTTTCCATAAAAACGTCCTTAAAGGCAACTGGTCAGAAAATAAC
>JANCMA020028802.1:0-16774 GCA_024336925.2 Zoanthus solanderi
CTTTTTTATTGCAAGATTGACTATATAAAATCAAATCATGTTTTTATCGTGTCACATTAGACTAAATAAATCTATTTTGATGACATTGTTAAAGTGTCTTCTCGTGCTTAATTCCAATTTTAGTTTTCAATTATTACAATTGCCAGCATAGAAAAATAATGTAGTTCAAAATTTAATTTAAGTTAGTTTTTAATTATTACAATTGCCAGTACAGAACAATAATGTAGTTCAAAGTTTTAATTTAAGTTACTTCTCATTTCAATTGTCAGTAAGCACCCGGATGGAAACGGAATCCCTAGGGTAGATCTCTCATCAAGGAGAAACAATGTTGTTAGTAAAATTAACTTAAGGCATATTAAATCCTAATCAAAGGCAGTTATCAAAGCCATCCACAAGCGCACCGCAACAAAGGTTACACAAAGAAATATATATATGTCCTTAATGAAATCCTTTGGTACATAATAGTTTCTTTACAATTTCTTTGTAAAGTCATTTTGTAGTTAACGCTGGCTTAAAAGAACTTACAATACAATAGCAACCAAACTACCTCCAACTTTAATATAACCTGCTCCTCAGAAACATTTTGAGAAGGCTGTGACTATTACTAACTATTCAACACTCAGTTCCATTCATTAACAGAACGATCGGCGCGCTGCAGGTCTTTGTTTTCCGACGGCAAAAAATTTCAAATTAATGTTGTCGCCTCCGATTGGACGTATCTTTTTTCTCACACGTGAGATGATGATACGCAGATTGTGGTTGGCTAAAAGCAATGAACGAACGAAAATTTAATAAATGGAAATTTAGAGATGCATATCATATATAGGTCTCTTTTTTTTTATTCTAGGGTTATAATTTTTTATCTAGGTTTGATTGTTTTATTCTGAGGGTCAGAGTTTTATCATTAGGATCTAAGATTTTATTATTGGTCTTTGTGAAATAGGGTATTTTTTTTATTTGTAACTGTATCAATCACGTTTTGTTTGCTTGAGCAGATGCCGGTCGTTTAATCGAACTGGGTGAGTCCTTACCTAGGTCTAGGAAATTTATATTTTGTTTTTTTTTTAAATACCCGTCTGGTTTCTAGCTAGGTTTAATATTTAGGAATTTAGGACTTTAATAACATTTTTCCTTCTATTATCTTTCCAAGTGACTTTGCTGGTCTCCGAGAAACCGCAAAGAAATTAGGGCCGGGTGATACAATCGAAGTACAGGTACGTTAGTCACCATCAGTTTTGTGGCCAATGATGTTCAAAATATAAACTAAAAGTATCATTTTAATTTTAAGCTCATTCATTCGTTGCTCTGGACCAAAACAAACATGAAGCCCATCAAAAATACATGTTGTTAGTAAATATGATTGTATAAGGAATGTTCCTTAAAAGAGAAACTAGATTGTACGTGCATAAATTTGTAATCTTTCAACAGAGAAACAAAAACTAGTGGGCGAACAAAGCGCATAGCCATTGAAACGGACCATCAGTTAGCTCTGGAGCTGCCGGAAATAGTCAGTGGAAGAGACAGACTTCAAAGTAAGCTAAAAATAAAATGTTTAAAATAATCACCTTTGTCAATGAAGTTGTGGTAAATCTTACAGAACTTAGAGTTGTATTTCATTCTGTATTTAAACTGTTAACACACGATAAATATGCATTATTTCCTCAATATATCATAAACTCGACATGGTAAAACATGGAATCCACTGATGAACTGCTGTTTTCTTTTTAGTTGTTGTATACCCAGTAAGGATTTCGTTCGGAAAGAGATGTCCTACGATTGTAATAACAGCAGCAGACTCAAGCTCCACTCCTCAGCCTCAGTAACAGATATTGATACGAAAACAGAAAAAACAAGAAAAAAGACAGACCAAAGTACGTTCTAACTGAAGAAGAGAAGGAAAACCTATACAAAGGTGATTCTAGTCTTAAAATGACTGGAAGGGTTTTAGTTGATATTAATAAAATTTGGAAGGGAAACGTAAATTTTGGAAACCTCGGGGTTTTGAGGAAATGATGATTTCAGTTAATTGCATGAATCAATTTTACTTAATTTTGTTCTAATTAATAGTTTTGGTAACAAAGATACCAATATAAAAAATACATTTATAGAAGTGAAGTTTTCAACAGGTCTTAGGAAATTTTTGCGAATCCTTTAAATACGTAATTTTAAAGGAAAACCATTTTTTCCTTGAATATTAATGTAGATATGTTTATTTTCACTTTCAGACCTTGCATCAAGAAAAGGCAGTAAAATTGTGCGTTGTGACAAACACACATCCGTAAAAGCAAGGGGTGAACTTCTTTACTGGCCGTGGAAGATTAGATGTGGGATTTGTAAAGCAAACACTCAGCTTCGTTGCTGGAAGATTGTCGAACTTTGACCGACGTAAGTACATGTTTTGAATTTAATAGGTTGTTAGATATATTTTTTGGGGGTGGACATTGAAACACATTTAACTTTTTTATGTTTAGAGCATTTCTCCAAATGCAAGTCCCGGGAACAAAAGCAAGGTGAGACGGACGGAAAAAGACAGCCAACTCTCTCAGCATATCTGAGTGGTAGAAAACGCAAAAATTATGTGGAGCCATCCGAACAAGAGAATTAGAAGAAAAAGGCGAAGCACCTGCAACCTTTAAGGCGTTCAGTTGACTTGGACATTGATCTTTCAGACTGTGAAAAATAAATATAATTTATCTGTGTCTGATGTAAAAATATTCTTGTTATGGTTGATATCAGTTCGTCAGTTTTTAAGAGTTATGTACTTCCTTCAATTAATCTGTAACGAACACGCATTGAAAGTTTAAAGTAATAATGCCCCTGAAGCATTTAAGTCACAATAATTTATAACGTTATTTACCGATTTCATCCTAGTTCCTTTTAGAAATAAAAACTTTCAATACACCTTTCATAAGTTTATAAGCTGAGAAATTTTCTAGACCTGTTTGCATAGTAACTAAAACGCATGCATTCTTCACGGGGTAAGTGAACTTATTTTGCTCTTTAGATCATCTGATTGGAACAGCGATAATGAGTTTCCTAGGGACATCTCGAACTCAGACAATAATAGCGACTCAAGTGAGGCCTCTTTCAAAACGTCTGAAATAGAATCAGATTTGGACGAAAATGGTGTATTAGAAGTGTGCTTTTGCAATGAGGCTTTTGACAGCAGAATTGATGAAGATGATTTAGAATTTGTTTACATTGGCATTGACCAAGCAGACAGCCTATGCGTGAACCTTAACGAACTTATTAAGAGAGGCAAAATTCAGAAGGACAGAATTTTTTAGAAGTTTACGAATGATGTTGTGGAGATAATTAATGTACGATCCGTTCCATCCGTATGACCGTGAGGTCATCGAATTCTTTAATACGTTAACATACCTTGGTGGTAAGGCTAAGACTTGCTTCATTAGAGGACCTATGAACCTTGGGGATGGAAAAGACAGCCACAGAATCTGGGTGGACCCTCCGAATCCGTCTGCAGAAAGTATCAGGCTGGCTATACACTGGATCCGGGCGTAATAAAAGCATTATCTCTTGCATTTACTAAAATTGTAAAGGATAGCGATGCGCCTGCTCTTCTTCTCAAGGCGAACAACATAGAAGTCACTCCTTGTGTTTTTGTGAATGATGGAACTTCTTTAAAACCTGAAATAGAATTTGATTCGCGGCTCAAAGAAAATGTTGGATTAAAGTTTAAAGTTGATCTCGCATATGTCAAGGAGCACAAAGATCCTTCCGCTGATGATCTTCGTGAAAACATGATAACAGAGGCCATTGTTTCATCGCTAACAACTTTAGACAACAAATTTAGTTTACCTTGTGCAGTGGATTACGCAACTCAGAAAGGAAAAACTGGAGAGGTAATAGCAAAGAATTCAACTAACATCGAGACAGTTCAGTTGTGTGAGGCATGCAAAGACGCTCACCAAGCCAATGAAGTATTTTGAAGTTGGAGCAGGTTAGATGAAGTTTCTGTAATGTTTGCTATAGCAGTAAAGATGTCTGTGAAGAACGTAGAGAAAAATGCCATATCAGTTATATCCCATCCTTGAGATTCTGTGATAATTGCCTTGAAAATGGACTTATTTGCCGACGTTTAGTTGTTTTAGTTCTAACGACAGACTGTGAGCAAGGTAACAAGTCAGCGTTTCAGATTATCAAGTCAAAAATTGAGAATGGGAAAATAAATCTTTATTTGTCGCTTCTTTCGATTTTTCCTGACTGCCCACATGTAGGGAAAAGTATGAAAGCATCGTTTTAAAACAGGTGGTTAAAATGTGGGAATGAACGCTGCAATATTTCCCAGTTAAGAACCCTGCGAAACAGATCGGACAATGCTATTAAAGAAAAATTTCGAAAATTGATTCCCAAAGACAATCATGTGAAGAATAAAGATCGACAAAACTCTTCTGCTGTTCTTGCACTCAGCAGTCAAAAACTAATTGAAGAACTGAGTCAAACCGGATACGTCTGCCACACCATCATCCCAGAATTGGAAAGTTTATGCAAAAAAATCGTATGGGGATGATTTCATCACCTGTAAGTATTTCTCTCGCAAATTATGCTTGGATTCTTTTTCTGGCATTTGATGTGAAGTCAAAAACATCAACATTATATAAGGCTCGACTGCACAGTCCCATTGATAAAATAATTTCACTTAAAATAAGCTTGAGGGAAAAAGAAGTTCATTATTCTCACGAGATGCATTCCTTGCATGTGCAAATGGTCCCCTCAAGGTAGTAGAAATTTTGCCCGATTCTATCGCAATAACTCTGAAAGGAAAGAGCAAAGCTAAACTTGTCGAGATTGCTGATCAGTTAAAAAAGTCAGCTCCATGGGAACATTGCAAGCAATTAAGAATCGTCTGGAAGGTCACTTCAGTAAAATTAAGCAAAGTATGAAGGTTTTTCATCAGATATAGAAGACATAATTTTCCCAGAAAGTAAAACCCAACCACTGTTTGAATCGATGGTATGCGTGGACAACAGGCTTTTGTACGCGGCCGAGAATTCTAGAGGTAGTCAAAGCAAGATTGTGCAGTTAATCCTAGAGAGGGATGGTGTTGGGCTTCGTTGTATTGAAGAGCATTGTATCGTGTCGTATCATGAAGACTGGGAAAAGATAAATAGTATGTGTATCAATGAAAACTGCCTGTTCTTCTCAAACCAACGTGGCATAAGTAAATTGGATTTGTCAATGCGACAGCATTCTCTCATAGTTGTTGCTCCAAACGACCTCTGCATTTTAACTAAATTTGGCTCTGATCTGCTGTATACCCGTCAGAAGAGCTGTTCCAGTTTGGAGATTGCGATCAAATGGAGATGTAGACGTTTTTGCTGGAAAAGAAGGTTCTTCAAATGTTTGGGTAAAACTGGCCAAACCACCCCCTCCCACTGAAAAAGTAAATATGAAAATGCCATATTGCAAACTTCTTGTTCATTATGGTTCATTTTTTGGGGGTGTGGTTTAATGACCTTCTTGTTTTTTTTGGGAGGGGGGGTCATTCTCATCTCTGGTTTCTTTGTATGTCAAGTCCCTTTATATTAAGTTCACTGTGGAATAAGACAAGTATCAAGCTGTTAACAAAATGTCATTTATTTTGTAGTTTTAAAATGCCCTTAGTTTTACCCTTGGTATTTCCTTTGAGAATGACAAATCACACCTATTATGCAATTACCTTTTATAATTAATAATTTAATATTATTATATGACCTGATCAACACAAAAGTAATAAGACATTTGAAGTAAACGACAAAATTATTTTATTATTTGTATTAAAAAATTTTGTCATTTATTTCATATGCCTTAATAATTTAATAATTATTATTAAAGCAACCAAGTCGACCAGATGTGATGTCATACCTGTCAGAAAAGAAGGAATTAGAAAAAGAACCGAGATCCCAGGAGCTAGAATACAAACGAGATGCACTTGAGGCCGAAACTAAACTTAGGCAAGAGCAATTAGAAGTTGAGAAGAGACGCATATCCCTGCAGGAGCAACATATGAAAATGCAGCTTGAATTATTAAAAGCTTTTATGAGCTCCAAAAAGTAGCACTACAAAATTAATGTTGTATGCTTGCATGAGACTTCATGTTGACTTTACATGTTGGGTTGAATGTTTCACTCTTGTAAGAAGAGAAGTGGCCTTTTATCTGAGCAAAGAAACTTACCAAAGTTTGATATCTGTAAATCAAAAAGTGATGAAAAATGTAGCTTAAGTTTTTGAGTTAAAGTTGTATTTGTCAGTTTAATTATCCATTAATTAAGGTATGTGTGTAGGTCAGGGGGAGGCAAGGAAAAGTAATCTGAAGTTACACTACCATATAGGCAAGTATGGAAGTTAATCAAAAGAACACCCACAACATAGTATTTTGCAATTAGTTGCAATAGAACTTTGAGGTTTTTCCGAATATCGAGAAATGCAAAATATTGCACAACCTTCCCAAATGCCCATTCAACTGATTCCCGAACTTTACTCATTCTTTTGTTGAACAACTCCTGAGCTGGGGTTAGCACTGCTCCTCTATAAGGGGCAAGTAAATGCAGGCTGAATATATGTGGAGCCCTGAACTTTCCTTCAAGCCTGGGTATTAAATTACTCTCATGAAGCATGAAGGCATCATGGTGATGTCCAGCAATTGGGCCATATAAGTTTGCTATCAAACCATTTGGACAAACAACACTCTGAAAATTAAACAATAATTAAGATATCTTTTTCAGTTATATTTTAACTTCAACATTTGCAAAATGCACTTTTAAAAGCAAATGAACACAAATTAGGTTAACATCCAATTATCAAATGCACAAAAAAAATATATTTGGCCAACTGTCCTTTTTACCTGGAATTTCAAACCATGTGTCCGCTTGTGCCCAGAAAACAAAATTCGCTGGTTTCTTATTGGTCTGCAGCATGGCCTCAGTGTGCCATCAATAAAACCACAGCAGTTGCCTACTGGACTTCCAGCATTGTGAATGGCTTCTGCAAATGACTGTGCATCAATCCAGTTCTGATCCAAGTTCTCCAACAAGTGGTTGAACCTGATGTATAGGTCATTCAAAACCTTTAAAAGTAGGGGGGAAACGGACATTTAAACATATGGCTTCAAAGAAGACATTTAGAGGGCTGTTTCAATTACATGGAATACCCTTAACTTTTGATATTAGTACTAGTTAATATTACCAGGAAATTCTAGAACTGTTTATTATGTCCCACATGTCTGAAAAAGCACACAATGATATGGGGTAGGGCCATTTATCTACCCAAATTAATGCTGACCCCCTCCCCCCACCCCAAAAAAAAAAAAAAAGAGTTACCTCATGGATTATCATACTCAGTTCCAGCTCAGGTCTTCCAAACAACTGACACAATTCACACAAAAGTCAGTTTCCGAAATCAGTCCTCCTCCTTTAGCGAACAGAATGGCAAAGAAACGTGCTGTTGAAAGAGCAAAGAAAAATCTTCCAGCCAACCCAGAAAAAAAGCAGAAGTTGTAGCAGCCGTAACACAAAGTCTGCGGACAAGAAAAATTCTAGAAAAACATGGATTAATGAAATCGCCGGAAGAGGAAAATAAGATAGTTGCGCTTAAAGCGATGGCCAGTGATTTCCCTGAAGGAATAAAAGTGATCAAAAATGCCAGATCAAACAATGCACTGGAAGCACTTGGAGCAGTGAAAACACTCTCCTTTGGCAAAAATGTCAAAAAATAAAAAAAAACAGAAAACGCTCTCCAAACTGATAGCCTTAGACAGAAGAAGCATAAAGTCCGGGATGCAAAGATGCAAAAGAGTTTTAAAAGGCGAAGAAGCTAGCTGGCTTGCAACGAAACGGAAAACTAGACAAGATGCAATCACTGAAGAAACCAAAGAGCTTGTCTACGACTATTGGAAATCTGTTGTGAGTAGACTAACAGGAAACAAGAAAGATGTTGTAAGAAAGCGCGTAGCGGTTAAAACGTGGGTGGAACATCCCAAGCACGTGCTTGAAAAAACTCAGACCGAGCCGTACGTAGAGTTAACGTCAATGCATCCAGAGATAAAAATATCGCAGAGAAAATTTGAAAATTTAAAGCCATTTTTTGTCAAAGGAGCCCGAGAGCGTGATAGACAAACCTGCATGTGCCGGCAACACGTGGAGCTTCAGATGGTATTCAAGGAATGCATGAAATTTCGAAAAAAATTGATAGAAATGAGGGAAGAGGAAAATCAAGTTGATCAACAAGTATTTTCATCGCTCGGTGCAGTTATCGAACAGACACTTTGCCCAAAACAAGAAAAAAAGTTCCATAATTTAGCTTGTCTAAAAAGAGAATGTAAGAAATGCGGAGTAAACAAACTAACTTTACTGCCTGAAGAGAAAGAAACTGCAGGAAACCAAGTTAAGTGGAAGAAGTATGATTTATCTCCACTAGAAAGCTAACATCTGATGGAAAGGAGAATAAGAAAATAGCACTTGTTGACAAATGCACTGCACCAAAAGAGTTCTATGACCACTTCCTTCATCTCCTTGAAGAGTTCCCTATCACTCCTTTCTTGCAAAATGGCAACGTGAACAGCTGGATTCTCTTCTTGAAAATCTTCCTTTAGACCAGGCTGTTTGTATCCACGATTACTCCGAAGGTTACGCGTGTAGATATCAAGACGAAATCCAATCTCAATACTTTGATGTAAATAAAGTAAGCCTGCATGTAACCATTCTCTACAGGCATTCAAATGAAGAGGTTGACGGTGTTAAAAGTACGGAAGAAGAGCCACTAATATGCAAGGAAAATTTGTTTCTAATCTCTGATGTCACGCAAGATCATGACTCTGTTCTTCATATCCAGAAGTTGATTTCTAAGCATTTAAATGATGAGGCAGCGTGGCTCAGTGGTCAGAGCTAGGGATTTGAATACGGAAGACCAGGGTTCAAATCCCCGACTCGGACTACTGAATGGATTTGTCCTCGGTGATCCCAGGGGCAAATTCACCACGCTTTGTAAATAGCCAACTGGTTTGCCTCCTACCAGTTGGGATTCTTAACCGGGAGAGAAGGGAAGGGTATTTAAAAATGATACTGAAAAGCCCCTTTAGGGGAGTTGTCATTAAATATTTATTATTTATTATTATTCCAACTGTAGCATCAAGAAAATGCGTGAATTCACAGATGGTTGTGCAGCACAGTATAAAAGCCGGCACTGCTGTGGTGATCTGTCATGTTCCTTAGCAACCCTTGGTTACACTGTGCAGAGAAATTACTTTGCCACATCACATGCAAAGGGAGAACAAGACGCTGCCGGCTCTCATGTCAAGCAGAAGTCAACAGCATTTCTCTCGAGGAAAGTCACAATATCAAATGCCAAAGATCTTTGTGACTTCCTGAAAGAAAACTTTTCAGAGCCAGCTATATCATCTTTTCCCTCTAGGCAGAAATCAGTCCAGTTAAAGCGGAGAATTTTCTTCCATCTTCCATCAACTGGAGAATTAGCTGTTGCTCGCAATCGTGATGGAGGGAAGTTCTGCACCATCAAAGGTATCAGGAAATTGCACTCTGTACGGACCTGCAGTGAACAGCTGAAGATCTTTACAAGAGAGCAATCCTGTTATTGCTACGATTGTTTGGCTGAGTCATACAACACATGTGAGAACAAGCAGTGGGTTGGCAACTGGAAAGAGGTTCAGCTATCTAGGGAACCATCTGGAACAACTACCAGAGGAAGTGAAGAGATAAATACTCATGGTGGGTCTGTTCAGCTGGCTGAGGTAGTGTCTCAAGACAGCATTGTGGCTGTAGCAGCTGAAGACGACTCACTGTATGATTACTATCTCTTGAAAGTTACTAGCAACGGAGTTATTTCGCTGACGGAAGACTTGACAGATGCTTATGGCAGCAGTTATTCAAAGGGACAGAGTGTGCTTCTAGGAGTTTTTTTTTTTTAAAGAGAGAACATAATTGATCAAACATATAAAATTGATGAAAATCTAGCTTCTGTATATCCAGGAACAGTCCGTTACATTTGTGAAACTCTGCCATCATCAAAAAAAAAAGAAGAGGAAAAATAATTTATCAAGTTCCTTTGGAAGAACATGAACAAATTCTCTCTTCTCTAAATTGAATGTTCAAAATAATAGGTTCAGATTTCAATATGTTGTTTTGTTGCTAAAATTAATTAAAACGAGGTGTAAATATGATTTTTCTGAAAAGGGGTGTGGCCGCAATACATCATGAGAAAACCAAAATTTGCTTCTAAAGGGTCTGTGATGACCAAAATGGTATTTTCTGACAAAGGTGATATGTTTACTTACTCTTTCTAGTCCATGAACAGTTGAGTTTGTAATTTTGATAAATTTTTAATTTTAGGTTCATGTTACACAAATGTACATCAGAACTGTGCTACTGATCTAATATACACTGCTTTTATGTTCTAAATTTGCAACTGTAATTTAAAATGTGTATCGTCTGGTGGTCGAAAATGGTTTGTGTAGTCATTTATCATTGTGCTGAAATATGATCCAAAGACAACTTGATTTAACAGATCATGAATCGCTTAAGTATAACTACAAATATAATTTCAAGCAATTCAAAGCCATTTTGGACTAATTTTCAAAGATTTACTATAGTCCGTATTTTCCCATAGAGTTTACTGTAAATTTTCATGAAGATTTCAATGTCAGATTTTATAAACTGTTCTTGTCCCCCTAGCGTAAATATATAACTGCTAGCAATTCTAAAGCTAAGCTAATTTTCTCTCATTATGGAAGAGTCATGAAAAACCCGTATTTTCAATACATTTTACTGCAAATAAATTTAAATGAAAATTTCATTCAGATTTATGAACTTTTTTAACAGATCATCAATCACTTGGGTATAAATAACATCACAAAAATTTACTGCGTGCAAGTTATTGTAAATACATTTTCATGAAAAGTTCATGAATCGCTCGAATATAAATAACATGTCTAGCCGCAATTCCAAGCTATAAATTTAAACTAATTTTCACAATGACTAAAGTCCGTATGCTTTCTTACATTTTACTTTAATTACTTCATTACAAATAAGCGAAATATAGTATGTAATATCATGAGAATCTAATAATCGATAAAACAAGTGTTCAAGAAGTCAGAGGATTACTTACAAATCGATAAATGCACGTAAAACGCTACCACATTCCAAAAATGTGCCGACAACATTCCGAAAATGTGCCTAAACAAACAGGAAAATCACCTATTATCATCTCGCGCATGCGTGGTACAGTCACAAGTCCACATGTAGCCCAATCGACGAAATTAGTCTGCTCTCCGCTCGCTACGCTCGCTCCGAACAAATATGAAGTAAAAAAGTTTAAAAATGAGGTACCAGGTACATTTTTATCGTGTTAAACATCGCCCATTTTCCGCCGCCATGTTATGCGGTCTTTGAGGATGTTCTTTAGAGAGCTTAGAAAATCACAATTTCTGCATTTATGAAAAAAATATCCGACTAGCAATGGATAAGAATGTTTGTTCTTATGTCGTATTAAGTTTGGTGTCAATTGAATTAATTTTAAGACTTCACCGTTGCTTGGTTCTCGTAGTAAATCTTGGACAATTTGTCAGACAAAAAAACAAACATTTATTGCGTTTTCATATTTTCGCAAATTTCTAAAAAAATAAAATATCCTGGAACTTGTAAATATGTTTTTTGAAAATAGTTCACGAAAGGGTATCTTTAGGCAAAATATGAGCGATTCTCCGAAATGATCGTTGACTGACGATTTTCGATTCTGACAGGCAGCCATTCTTAAGAACCCGTCAGACTAAAATTTTAAATTTATGCCTCCTTCACATAAGAATTAACCTATTCTGGCTAAAATTTCATCTTCCGAGTTGGACGCCGGTACATCCAACATATACTCGTTTGCAGTCGCCCAACTGAACTCGCTGCGAATTGCGATTTGATTACGTTAATACGCTTTTCAATGGAAATGATACCTTGTTGGATTGCTTGTTTCGCTAGTTCAATCTTTCCTTTCTCGAGTGAATCCTTTGCATCTGCTAGAGAATCTAGAACGTCGTTCTCGTGGTCTGTTTTTGGTTCGCTTTCGATTTTAACTTCACTTCGTTTTTCTTAACATTCTTAACGACAGAATGGACGATTGTGGAGTTATCTTCTGACAGATCTCCCTTGAAGTGCTTCAGCCGAGTTTCTATGACACTGGACATGTTGCTTGACATTTCGGCGAGCGAGGAAGAAATAGCTTGACAAATGGCATTCTGAATTTCAGTGGAAACAGAACCATTAGACTCATTCGCGTGGTTACTCGTCATGCCAAGTAAGTTTTTCGGGGTTCTGTCCAACCGACCGAGAGAACGAATAATTAATAACTCGCTTAATTACTCTTAATTCATCTCTTGGGACCTGACAGAGGCCGTGAATTGGTATCGTGCACGAAACGCACGGAATACAAATATATGCTAAACTTTTGTAACGCACATATTTTGCTATCACTTCGTGCGTGGACTATTGCAACAGTCTTTTATATGGATTACCAGCCCCTCATCTGAAAAAAAGTCCAGCGTGTTTTAAATTCTGCAGCGAGACTAGTCAGCTTTGCTGCACGCCATTGTCACGTAACGCCACTGATTTATGGGCTGTATTGACTGCCAGTCATGCAGCGGATTAATTTTAAGATTCTATTTTGTTTTCAAGGCCATCCGCGGAATATCGCCAACTTGTGTCAGTTAAAAAGCAAGGCGCTTATAATTTAAGATCATCGTCGAATGGCTTGTTACTTGCCATTTGATTATGTAGGTATACCTGAAATAATACGAAAACTGTCCCTGTAAATTCAAATTACTTACCGTCCTAAATACAACAATTATATATAATACAAGGAAAGTGAATCATATAAATATATAAATTCTTACATATTTCGTAAATTATATATTGCGATTAAAGCAGCAATGTAATTAGCGATTTTAGTTTAATATATCTTCAAGCTACCCGCCTCGAATAGCACAAATGCTACCAGCGGTCTAGCTTAATTGTAATTTTAAAATCTTAAATTGAAAATAAAATAAAACTGAATTGAACTGAACTGAAACTATTTCGCCGCACCAAAACTATGGAATGCGTTACCGCTTGAGATGCTCTCACTGACAGATGTTAGAACTTTTAAATGTCATTTAAAAACTTATCTTTTTAAAGAAGCTTTTTTTATTAATTTCATTTTTAGCTTACATTGTGTATATATAATCTACATATTTATTGAGATCTACTTAAATTTTAAGTGCTTGCATGTAATGCGTATTTGATCATTTTTTTGTAAAATGCGCAATATATAAAAATTAAATATTATTATTATTTTTATTATTATTATTATTGTATTGGAAAACATAAAGATGAATCGGTACACATTCATGTGTACACAGGCTGTTACCTTTTAATATTCGCAAACAAGTTGAAAGGGAGCTGAAAATCTCGAGGAAGCAGGCACTATACCCAACACTTTGGGTATTTCCCCTATAGTATGGGTACCAAAACCACGAAATCCTAATGAAGTTCGCTTCTGCATCGATATGCGACATCCAAACACTGTAGTCAAACGAGACAGACATCCAACTCTGTCACTTTTCCAAGCTAGATCTTCGACACGGATTTCTTCAGATTCCCCTTGTGCCTGAAAGCCATCACCTTACAACTTTTTCCGAACTCATCTGGAAATTAAGCGTTTTTCGGGAATAGGGTTCGGACTGTCATCTGCCCCAGAAATATTTCGGCATGAAATCCAAAATGCCTTGCAAGGAATACCAAATGTCCAAAATAACAGTGATGCTATCATAGTTTATGGAATTTTCAAGAAGAACATGACACAATCCTTCCAGCCGTCTATCAGCGCATACGAGATAAGGAATTCACAGTTAACCAGTTCAGGTGAGAAGTTTATGAAGCCATTACTGACAGACAGCCGATGCGGAATCCAGAGTTTGGCGAAGAGAAATGCAGAAATTTCTTTTGAATTCCAGAGCAACACCTCACAAGGCTACTGATGCTTCACCAGCAGAACTGTGGTAAAATCGCAAGATCAGAGTTAAACTTCCATCCCTGCTCGACTGGTCTATTACAATTTGTCACTCATGCCATTTTGATGCATCAAAATTGTTCTGTGAATATATTTTTATACTAGTAGGAATCAAAGATAAGGAAGTGCGTTCTATCGGATATGTAGTGTGATAATGGAAACTGACTGGATTGTGTGAAGAAAAGCAAATAGAAAATTTTGGTTATGCATTGTAGCAGGCTGAGCGGACTTGACTTTTGTGTTCACGTAGCTTGGGAATGTTGTATTTTGAGACGTTTTAGGGGCCGTCGGAAAATCGATTCCTTCCCGCTTAACATCAAATTGAATTCCTTTCGGGCAAGATAATAAGCTAAACATAAAGAAAATCGTTTTTTGTTTTTTTTTTCTTTCTTCTTCTGTTTTTTTTCATATAAGGAAAATAACTATTAGGTGAAAAGGGAGAAAAAAAAGCGAAAGAAAGTTCATTCGAGCACTACAAAGAGTTGTGGTATACTTGGTCGAGAAATATGTTCTTAGTTTGGAGACAAACTCAGTAATATTGGCATTCTGCATTGTAGGACTTAAGGACTTACATAATTTGAGGCCTTTAAAAAAGAAGTGAAAAATTTCTTTAGATTTGTCTTGCAGTAGAGCAAATATAAACAATTTATTTTGAGCTTTATAGCAATTTATGAAATAATTTGGATAATACTTGCGTTTTGATTAATCAAGTGTGTTTTCATAACGCTGTATGGAGCACAGAAATGACGTGAGCGATATAATTGGCTGTCTCCAAGCTGTAAGAATTTACAGTGTCATGAAAGAAACTATACAAACGCGCTTCGTATATTGTCTTTGTCTTTGTTAAGTCGGAAACAATAATTAAAAAAAAAATGTTAGTGTTATCCTTCTTCCAGAAAGTTTCAGTGACAATGTTCGTGCTGTGACATACTTATATAAGAAATAAAACGTTTTCTCCTTGCTTTCGATCTGGTCTGATGAAAACCTCGGCAGTGTTTCTGAGAATTATTAAGCAGGTTTCGAATGTGTCTCGCGGGTTTTCACTGATCTACTCATGAATTCTCCCGAGTGTTTCCTTCGGTTTTCACCAGTTATGAAGGCAAGGAGAAAATGTTTTATTTCTTTAGTATGTCGCAGTTACTCAAGAACATGTAACTGAAACTTTCTGGAAAAAGGATAAAACTATCACTTTTTGACAGGACTGATTTCGAACAAGTTGTTTTGCTCTGAATTGTAGTTCTTCTTGTACCCGGTATCCATGGGGTCTTCTCATTGATACTTTTGATTCGAAATAACTGTAGTTTGTTATGTGTCCTCCCTAAAACCGTTTTTTCTCTTCTTTTTCAGATGAAGACAACAGCCATGATACTGGTAGTTACTGCCATCGCTTTACTCCTTGCACAAAATACTCAAGGCAAGCCTCCTGGTTCAACTGGATGTGTTGTAGATTGCCGAGATTTAACGAATAGACTTTTTTTCGGCTCTTGCGCGATGAACTCGCTCCGATGTCTCAACCCGGAAGCGTGCCGAAATTGTCATACAACGCTCTTCGAAAATTGTCTTAAGAAGAAATGTTATAGGAAACGCCGATAAAACTGAACAATAGAATACGACAAAAAAAATTGAAGTCCTGCTCAACAATATAAAAAATTGTAATATTTTTAAAGATTTGTCTCAAATGTTCGTTTAACTGTTTTCACGTTTCTGACAAGCAAAAGGCGGAAAACACTTCAAAATCTATAATTTAATGTCATGTTATGATAATCGCACCCGACCAGATATATATATATATATATTGTTCCTAGTGTATACTAGTAAGAGTTTCTGAAACAAATGAGAAAAATAAAAACATAGCGTCAAATCTTCCGTGCCTTGATTTCCACTACAATTTAAATTTTAAACATGTTAATTTTAATTTTGGCGTCAGAATAACATAACTTAGATACAAATGGTGCATTGTTAACATCGTTTTTTAATTCCTATTATTATTTTTTTTATTCAGTTAAAAAATAATTGTTTTTTTTTTTTTTTTGAAACCATATTATAAGGCACCTTCACAATCATGCACAGTGTGTATATTCCCATGTTTTTAGCGAACGACGGGTCTTAAAAATCTTGTGGTTTCCGGGTTAAACATACTATTTCCTGTTTAACAATTAAATTACGAGCTCGAAATTTCTATTGCGAAGCCCGAGTCATTCTATCGATTGGGGATGGAAGTTGAGAGCGAGTACTCTAATTGGTTTGTAGAAATCTCCGAAGAAGAAACAAAAGAACAACAAAACTTTTTTTGATAAACAATTATTGAATTTATTCAAACAACCAATAATGAAGGCGAGTGAAGATACATCAGCGACTATTCGTCGTGTGAAACTGTCAAATTGATACTTAAAATTCTTACCTCTGAGATTTGTAGACCATATTTTCTTGCTATTTTAGTTTTTTTCTGGAATTGCTTTTTTGGAGCAATTACAGAATACCCGTTCACTATTGCTCTCAATTTAACTGCACATATATTTTTTAAGAACAAGGAATGCGCAGAATAAATTACAGAAAATGGCTGGGTATTCTGTAATTTAGCGGCTTTTTGAATAAGAACGTTTATTTCCTCTTCCAAAACGTCTTCTGAAAAGCAGAAAAAGGCCGCCATATTAAATTACTTGTTTTCATCCCGCAGACGCTATCTATCACCTGATAGATAATGAGTACAATAACCAATCAGATTGCAGTA
>JANCMA020028897.1:0-16769 GCA_024336925.2 Zoanthus solanderi
AAACCAAACTGCATTTCATCAATACTTACCTGACTTCTGATTTGCTTTTCAATTATTCTCTCAACCACTTTCAGGACTGTTTTTTTTAACAGCATTAAATTTCTACTCTGAAAAATACTGACAAAATTCCTACATCAAGAGTGGTTACTTTGCCAAAGCTTCATGCCAAAACCTGCTAAAAGAGCAGCTTCATTAACTAAAGGCCATCTATTCTCTCCTCAATAACTGCTGCTTGTTGAGAAAGTCTATATATGCAGTCCTCCATTAAAGTCACAGTTCTGATGTTATTCCAACAGCCCTTCTTGACTCTGAGAGCTCAGACAGTTATATCAATTATCTGCATGTTGCCAAGCAGTTATTTACCTCAAGGTACATCATTCACTTCGACGAAGGACTACAGTCCGAAACGTCAGTCATTAAAAAAAAATTTCTCCTTCACTACGGTATGTAATATATTAACTATAATTTGTAAAACTGTCAACTGAAGGTACATCAGTCCAGCCAGGACCTATCTATGGCTCTTAATTCTCTACAACAAAAGTCCTTGGTCACTGTTATGCAGAAATGAAGCAAAATCAGAAATGCTATCAGTCTGCCTGTCTTAGGGTGCTGAAGCTCCTCTGTAGTGATATCACCCTTAGAAAGGATTTTCAGAAAGAAAGCATAAAAGTTTGAAGTGCAAAACCTGTGAGTTAAGAGTTCCAAATCCAACACCTGTCTGTGCCCTAACAACAGCTTCTATAGAAGAACCATCACTAGTTCAAAATCTTCTCCCAGATTGCAAACCAATTACAAGTAAGTTGCGACAGTTTAGCAAAGAGTACCAAGAGTTTACCAAACAAGAGACCGACAACCTACTAAAAAATTTGAAGGTATCACTGAACCAACACCTGTCCTAAGATGCTCAACTTGCGAGATTAAGCCACCATCCCTGTAAGGGTGGTAGGACACTGAACAATGGACTTACTGGACATTACAATTAAACTCTTATTTGTTCAATTTCTTGCTTCAAGCTCATAAAGTCAAGTATGAATTGAGCTTGTGCATGCAGTGAACTCAAACTGATCATTAAAAAAGTTAGTGGCTGTTTTAGTTTATATTTCATTTACAAAAAGATGCACTTACTGTCCACACAATGAACTCAAAATTATCATGCTTTGCTATCAGCTTTGTCTCCAACAGTATTCAAATTTCTCATTGTATGGCCAGCAGAAGCGTTTATTTGTAAACAAAACACTCAAAACAGTGTGACTCTAACCCTTAACAGTCAGTCATCACAAACCTCATCCCAGTCGGCTTCAGATGCATTTTCTATTACGCTTGTTTGATATGTCACTCCTACAATAAAAATCAACACATGATTATAAAATTATTTAATAAAGCATAAAGTTTAGTTCCTTATCCATTTCTTCATCTAATTCTTTCCTCATAATTCAAGACAATTATTACTTGTGACCTGCAGCCTGCAATCAGCTTTTGTCAATTCGGTCTTGGCAACTTTACAGTATGAAAGCTAACACCTTCATTATATATTTGGCTGAAAACAAATTTATCTTTATTTGATTGGAAAATATGACTGTGATAAATCAGACTCCATGTCGTCTACGAGTAATAAGATCTGACGGGAAGAAACAATCATAATGCCTGAGTTTAATTTCTCATAATCTCTTTTAAGAATCAGTTCTATCAAAACTGTCATGATTTAAGACAATTATTAAGTACATGAATTTGATAAATTTACATTGTCAGTTTTTAAAAGTTTTACATTAATACTGTTTTTGAATAGCAAAGACTATAAACAGGAAATGTGCCGAGCACAACTGAAAACTGACATGATTGTGTACAATATAAGTAATAAATCCAATAGTACTTGGCTTGCACAAATTACCACCATTAAAATGGAAACAGATGTATAATATGTATGTTCAACAGAAAATTTAATTTTGTTTTGAGCAGACATCATGCATGAATCCAAATCAGGATGGAATCTAACTTTGAGCAATAAGCTTATATGCTGCAAGAAGCGTGATGAATATACGTTTGGAACCTACACAGAAACTGCCATCCAGGAAGCACAAGTCATGTAGGCCATGAATCATTCAAACTGTTATTTCATATTTTCTTATTTTTTTAAAGTATGTGATGATTATAATGAAGTAAAAATTTCTACCAAGTTTAAGCTTCAAATTCTGAAATAATGAACACGCATGCAACATCACACCCACGAACTCAGTGGATCAGTGACGCTAATGGATAGTGAGTGAGTGAGTGAAATTGATAGATTACCTTAATTCTATCCAGCTTAAGTTTAAGTTGAAGGAATTAAATAAAACATATTTTTAAAATGGAATGCTCCAGGGGTGGATCCAGACTAGTTCCACTAGTTCCAAGAAACAAGTCAAATTTTTTCAGATAAAGAAATAATTCAAACGATTTAAAAATATAATCTCTTTCCTCACTTTTAGGTTGATTAATTTTCCATAATTATTAACCATAATCTATAAATTATGATGCTTTCCAAACGTTTTACAGTTTGTTTTCGGCAAAAATTTTCTTAAAAAGAAAAAGAACTAAATTCATCCTGTGGGAGGTCCCCTGCACTCAGTTTTTGACTCGTGCCAGGCTTTATCCGTAATGGTACATATGCTAGAAACAATGCATTGTTTTTCTGGAACAAGTCAAGACTATTTCTATTGGTTGGCAATGTTTTCGGACACGGTCAAGCCCTGTTTTTATTGGTTGGAACAAGTCAAGGCAGACACTGGAACAAGTAGAATTGTCTAAATCCAAGCGTTCATATTGGGTGGCCTACTTAATCGCATATCAACTCTGCTGTCTTTGGAGATCATGGCTTCAAACCAACATTGTGAGTAGTACAAGCAATAATTATATTCCTCATGGTGAACCGTTTGTAGAAAAGAAGATTGTTCTCATTTTGTTCCACTTCATCATTGAAAATGGTAAAATTTTTGTCGTAAATGCTCCCATAAAACATTGTTATTATTTTCTAAATTAATATTTTATTTTATTTTTATTATTTTGGCATGTTTGGCATCAGTGTCAAGGCTTGTGTATAACACGTGTGTCCACCAATTGGTCCCGTGTAGAAGCTGGTAATCTGCTGACTGTTAAAAATTCCTGTTTGATCACACAGTAGCTAAGTTTTAAGCAACAAAATTAATGTTACATAATATATAAACAGTATATAACCTCTTGAGCTTAGTTGGCGATTGGAGTGGGAACTAGTCAAGAAAATCCCTGGATCCACCCCTGTGCTCAGTGTATAATTTATAATTTTTTAAATATATTTTTCAATTATTTTGTTGGTATTTTTCCAAATATCCTCAAAAGTGATAATAATAAATTTTATAGTTTATATTTTTGATTGCATAGGCAGCTAAATGACTCTAATTCAGGTCCAAACTCTATTTATAGCCGTGAGTAGCAGATTTGTAGGCTAGGCCAGCCAATCAGATTGCAGGATAGAATTTTGTTGCAATAGTCTGATACTAGGGTGATGCTGTAAGTAACTCAAAATTCAAGAATTGTCATTATTTAATGCACAACCACTCTTTGATAATTTTAACAAAGTTGTGCTATTAACCTGGGTGAATCTGTAAAGTTATTACTCAAATTTTCAGGTTCATTTTTTTAATAAAATCAAGTCAAGCACTGTACTACAAAAATAGTAAATTGAGTTTATAAAAATCTTTGTTTAAATTTATCATACCATAACATTAAACAGATTTCAATATAATGACGATGAATTAAATTTTCATATCTGTTATCCTTGTTTCACATATAACTATCAAGAAAAACTATCAACAATCTGACAAACATTTTTTTCAAAAATTTAGAGTCAGGAGCTTAACTTTGGGGTTACAAAGATAGCATTACAACTACTAAATATTGCAAATCCCGCAAAAATCGTGGTTTTTATCTACAACGTAACAAGGCTGTGATAACGGCTAGTATTGGTCATCTATACATTTGAGTACTAAAAGGATTTAGTAATGCGCCAACTCCACAAACCTGGCCGGGTTTATTCAACGCAAAGTACGAACATAATGCGCTTTAATACACTTTTAAAAAACACATACATGCATAAAAACAACTTTTTGTTCATAATAAGTCTGACTAAACGTAATTTTACTTACAACGTCGGGAAACAAAAGACAATATTTCAATGGATCAGGATGTCGTACGCATTAGTAATATTACATTTATTGATTTAATAAATTTCGGTTGTGTCAAATTTGATGAATTTGCGTTCGTTCGTTGCTTAGTACATCTACAAAAAATACGGGATTACGAAACAGAATAACAATATTTATAATGAAAGCTTCGAAAAAACTAAATTTTTCCGATGCACCTGTCAATCTTTAGCTTTTATATTTGACATATCGGATGTCGGTGAAGAATTTTTAAAACACCAGTGAAAATATAACATGTCAACAAACATCTCCGTATTCTACATGCAAAAACGAAATATGTAGATTGACAATCACCGAACGAAGCAGTTAAATAGGAAGTTTACATTTATTTCAAAGCATGCTTACGAATCTGATGTCCTACGAAATAATTTCACAAGCTCACTCAATTTATATTTATTGGCAAGGAGCGCGGCAATTTTATTGTAGTTGCCAAAGGTAATATACATATCATAGATGCACATTTTGTTTTCATCCGATGTCAGCTCTTTGTACCCGAACCTTGCCAAAAAACTTTCATAAAGCAACTTTTAGTAACTGTATCTGGTCTTCTATATATTTTTTTCTTCATTAAAATGCTAGAAAAGGTGTCAAAATCACAGTTTTAATGGAGATTCACTACAGCACTTGAGCAAATTCAGAATATTAAGCAAAACGAGTTCTTCAAAGCACGCTCGTCGGTAACAAACTATATTTAACACCAGTTAAGTTCATTTAAGAGAGATCAAAGCTACAGAAAATCCTGAATGTTAAATAAAAGCTCTTTGAACACTAACTTTCTCAAACGAAAAGCTTGAAGTGAAACCACTGACAAAGTACCCAGAAAATTCAACCGGAAAGACAGCTGCAACCAACTTCGACAGATTCCAAAATCTATTTTTTTCCAAGAAAGTAAAAAACTTACCTCTAAATGTAACTCTGGCTATCCTGTCGCATCTCCCTCGTAGATGTGAACACGTTTTTAAAAGTAAAAGGAGCGACATTTTGAAAAATCTTCTGAAATTCACAACATGACGATCGAATTTCTCAAGCACAGAGGAGTAGCGGACAACTTACAACCAATCGTAGCGCGTGGGGGTGAGCCTTCGAATAATTGATCCACGAATAATTTACATGAATAATTAATTTTGCAAATTCTATCGTCAAAAAGTGCCCAGAAAAACCTTTGAATTCAAATATTTTGTCCTTTTTGTTTTTTTAAACCTTAGTAAAGATAAATTAGTTCAAATGACGGTTTGAAATTTCTTGATTTTTACTAATCTAAAAAAAAAACGTAATTTACTCCGCGATATCGGTGGGAAAATCTGATACGCCACCCGAGTGTTTTGCATAAATGTTAATTGTAATTTCTCTTCTTTAAAAATTTAGTCCAGTCCACATTATTATTTTTTTGGCAATATTGCGCCTATGAGGTTCGCAGATGGCTTCCAAGAATAACTTTTTTCCAGTGTTTAATTAATGAAGTCTCTCAGTGCCTAATAGGAGGGCTACTACAATGGTTGTTACCAGTGACAACGGATCTACGTATGTTCGGCAAGCCCCTCAAAAATCAAAAATTGAAAAATAATGTAGCAGGTGTTCTTGAAAGCAAAATCGCTGAAATACTAAAATTTTGAAGGATTATATCTTTCGGGACATGATTTTGAAATAAAAACTAAATAATAACATAACTTTTCTCAGCTGTTCTCAGCAAGAGCTTTCTCAAAAGCAAACCAAACCTTCACCCTTATATCTTTGAACCGTAATCGGCAACTAAATCACACAGAAAATCCATTTTCATATGGAGCCAAAATGATTTTACGTAGTACGCGTCATACTGAATATTACAATTAGTGAAAATACACACTTTTTTTATAAGAATCGTACTTTTTCCCGAGCCTCGCAATTTTTAAAGTGTTGACTTTTTGAGCCTTAGATAATTCTTAAATAATTTTTAAATAATAGTTTCAAAATAGGTCCTCATTTTGTTGAAGCAGTGAAACCAGAGGTGCATATAACATGGTATGCTTATCGAGGGGGCTGAAGTATAAAGTCCTTATTACGGTTATTCATGATCAATGCGGGAAAAATATGCGGAAGAAACGAAAGAGAAATGGTCTAGATAGTATTTCTAATCATCGATTAAAACACAGTTAATTTCCACGGAATCAAAGAAAGGGGCTTGTACCATGATCATGAAAACGAAGAATGAGGAATGTGGGCGACTGAGTGATAAAAAAATTCCGAGTCTCGTGATTGTTAGAAACTGGATTCGTATAAAAATGGGTGCGTACAAGCTACGACAAGTTGCCCGTTTTCATGTAAACTAAATTATGTCTGCCAATTTAAGCAAACAATCTTAATCTTATTTGTTGTTTTATAAACTTGCTATAAGGAATATTTTTAAACTTCAGTGTTGAAATTTGAGGGCGTTTTGCCACACGTTTTGAAAGTCGTTTTTAAAAATTCCGAATAGATAATAATTTATTGATAAGGGAACGAAAACGAAAAACTTTTTATTCATATTATTTGAAACAATTTTCTATAAGACAGTTAGAGTCCCCCGCTTTTTATTCTTTTCTTTGGCTGAAATAATTTTATTTTAAATCTAGCTTATTATAAACTGAATGTCTTTTGTGTCTTTAATACAAGTTATTGGTGATTATTAAGCTAATACTCCTTCAACTAAACTCACTTGTTATTTGATAGTTTAATTTTACTTCTCTTCTTTATATTTTTTTATTGAGAGCGCCACATGATTTGGTTATTGATGTTTTCTAAAAAAACCTAGAGGCAGGCAGGATGTCGACTCTCCCTTCTAAAAAAATGTTTGCGTGTTGATTAAAAAAATACACACACACAACTTACTATAAACTATAAAACGATATTGGAACATAGAAATATCAGATAACGCAAATAAAGAAAACCAAATATTATTAGTTGAATTAAAATATTCTACATCAAGCGTTCAAAAATACCTTAGTTCGGCTACCCAAACCAACCTAGCTGAGCAGTTTGGCAGTTTAATCTAGTTAAAGAACAAAGGTAAATTTGAAAGTTTCATAGTTTAAATGAAGAAAACGAAGGTAAATCAAATACCGACAAACTATGCGGTAAGCAGCAGTAATATAAAGATGTTAGCAAGACATGATAAAAAAAAAAAAAGCAAAAGAAAAAAGAAATGGAGGATTGAACTAAAGAGATCTTGATTATTGTGACTGTGTGTTTGTCGCAGGAATTAAGAAATAAAAAAAATTAAATAATCGAAGAAACAACGTTGGTCAATTTCTGGAACGACTCAAACAAAGGTTTTCTTTGTATCACTAATCAGTATGACCAAAAAAAGCCACGACGTCACTCTAAGGTATAAAGTGTATTAAAAATTATATAATCATTTCTATTGTAATTCAGTAACGTCATGTTAACAGTTAGATAGATTTGTCTATTTATATTTGCATTTTTTTTATAAACAGAGATCTAAGAGATAGAGTGCTTCGGTTATTCTTCAATAACTCGTTTAACATGTTTTCTGGCTTTATTATATCTTCGTTTTAAGAGGTTAAAAGTTAGTTAAGCAATACAGTTATCTTGTTTTAGAAACTCTGAGCAAACTTCTTTTTTAGATTTTTACTAGAAACTTCTAAATTTATGGACTTAAAATTAAACCACAGACACAGCCCCAAAATCTTCGACTTCTTGTTTACTTTCTATACCATATTGCGCCACAGTTGATACAATAATTCGTTAAGGATAAACCAAAGTTTTACTTATTGAAAACTCTTATAAGAGCATAAATGAATAAAATCGTTGAAAAGACTTATTAACTTGATCAAGAAAGCTACTAAACTAGATGTTTATGTAAATAATAACGTCAGTCGTCAGGTTTTCTATACATTTGCCCAAAACTTGTTTATAGACCAGAATAAATGCTCAGTTACAATTCTAAAACCTAGATTATAACGGTGATGATGTTGCTCGTAACAGAGTTATTTACACAAAACTATCGTTGTTTCTTTTTTTAAAAACGAAAAAAAAACTCGTATTACAAAAAGGTGTTTTTGTTATGACTTCTGCCATACATGGCAGGATTTCACTTTTCTACCTGAAAGAAAGATCACTTTCTATTGGCTGCTAAGGCGTCACGTGAAAACATCAACACCAGCTGCGCCTCCTCCTTTGTTGAATGAGGTTAGGTAAACGGAGTTGACATGCGGGAGACGCCATTTTTACCTACTAAGTAACTCTTTTGTTTGGCCGGATATAATTTTGTGAAGAATTCATCAACAATCCTTTTTAAGGTCACTTTAATACAGGCCAAGCTACCATGAGTAGTCGCATGGGCCACTGGATCGACCACACACCGATGTGTCCAAGAGACTGTCTTGTGAAACACCACGAATTGGTTCTGGCTTTGAGTTCAAGTTCCATGTCCACGGCAGAATTGGACTGCTGTATTCAGGTTCAGGTGAAAAGAGGATGGGACGTAGATTCCGATATTCCCGATCCTTTACCGAATTTGCAACGGCCCATTTTGTATCTAGCCGCATCGTTCTGTTTTATCAGAGTTTTGCGTTATTTATTGGAACGTTTTCAACTTAAAGCAGCAGTACAGTCGTCGAAAGGTGAATCCGCACTTCACGGTATGATAAAACATGCATACCACACGTTGCGTACCTCAAGACCTGATTGTAGGCGAAAGATAGAGGCGGTAACGAAAATGCTTCAAACTCTCACTAATCATGATCCTAAAATTTTACTGGTGAAGGATTACACTGACAACCAAACTCCGCTCCTTTTTACAGCACAGTTGTTCGTTGACCTGGAAAATACGTCTTCAGACTCACGAAGAAAAAGGATCCCTCCGCAGGAAAACTTCTATGCAGGCTGTATCGAGGCGATTCTGCAAAATATCAGTAACTTGTATGAAAAAGGAAACATTTCAAAAGATGAATTATCGGAAGCTCTTATCACTTCTGATTCTAAAGGATGCAATGTACTGCACGTGTTGGCTCAGAGCACGCACGAAAAAGCGCGGGTCATATTTCGTAGAGTTGTTGACCTAATGAACGTTGTGTCAAATGAAACCGAAGTTTTATTCCTGAAAAATAATGCTGGCAAAACTGTTACGGATTTAGTTCTGGAACACCGACCACAGCATGCAACAGCGTGGCTTAGTAAACTTAATTACGAAGACGAAGGTAAAAGGAATAAGGTTTTGTATTTTAGGGGGGAGGGGTGGGGTTACTCTGACATTTGTCTTCAGGATTCGGTTACCTTGTTAAATGGTACACTCAAAAAAGTTTCAGCTGATTAAAAGGGTTTTCAAATTATATGTTTTGATATTAAATTTAATTACATAAAATCTTATTTGATATTTTATTGCAGTATTCTTATTGTTAAGAATTATTAACAAAATCAAATTAAGTAAAATACTATAAACAGTAAGCAGATCAAATGTTTTTACAATGGTCTTCAATATTCATTTATATTTTTTGTTTCATGTTTTGATTTTTTAAATTTTTTAGTAATTGAGTGTTGAAAAAACTTGAAAAGAATAAATGGAGAAGAACTGAAAAGTCTAGTAACATGATTTTTAAAATTAGTTAGATATTCTGAACACATTTATTTCAAAGCAAGATGCTTTAGATAAGCCAACACCTTATTGCCTGCTTCCTGAATGCAACATTTACAGGAATTTTGATTATTAAACACAGTCGAACTGTCTCATCAAGGCATTTAAGTTGCATTTAAAAATAGTCTCATCAAGGCATTTAAGTTGCATTTAAAAATAATAATAATAATAATAATAATAATAATAGCACTTTATTTAATGAGGGTAACATTAATTACTGATAAATCGGTACTTTACATAATGGCCCTCCCTAAGCTAATCTAAAACAAGAATCCAAAAGGCGAAACTAAAGTTATCATTAATAAATAACTAAATTAATTAGTACGTATAATTAATATTAAAATGTTCAGAAATAGAGTTTTCCAGCATCATTTTTCTTTGGAGGTCACGTTTCTGTAAAAGCGTATTCTTAAGAGATGATTCAGTTTCGTTCGTTCCACAGACGTTTGGCACTGGAGTGGAATGTTCTCAGGCTTGAATTTTTCTTGGATTTGGGCATAATAAGATCATTTCTTTTTGAGGTTCTCGTGTTGTAATCATGCCTAGCCTTGACATAGTTAACATAGGAGAAAAGTGTTCGGGACCATGGCCATTACAAATCTTGTGAAGAAGGGAGAGTTTTCTTGCACGAATGATATCGTCGATTGGAAGCCAGTTTAATTGAGTAAATAGCATTACTGAATTATCCTGAAAATTAGCATCTAATATTATTCTGGCGCAACGTTTCTGCAGTCGCAATAATCTGTTTAACTGTTCCTTTAAATAGTTGTCCCATACCGTACAACAGTATTCAAGAATAGGTTTTATAAGGGAATTATTCAATAATTTCCTACAGTGCAATGATAAAATTTTTTTGACCTTTTGAGCAAGTTAATTCTACAATGCAGCTTACTAATATAATATACAAGTTCCAAGATAGATTAGTGTCATTCTAATCCCACATGTCCGGACGGAACTCGGGCAAACATTTTTTATAAACAGACGAACGGGAACAAACGAGGACGAAAGATTCTTATCTAGGTTTCGTCCTGAATGTCGGAGCACTGTGAAAACGAAATAAAAAGTAATCAAATCTGTTTGCTCTATCTGTCAACGAGTCACCGGCTATTTCGGTAACTTTCCCGGGAATAAATTATTTTCAACAACACGTGCTTTTGAGAAAAACTCAAGCAAACTATTAAAGTGTAGTCGTATAAACGAAATGTTTTCGCGCGATAAGCTTTTGGTTCTGTTTGTGCTTATTATTATTTTCACTTTCTGCTCATATATGTTCATGCAGCAGATGAACGTACAACGGATTTTATTAGTTTTATGCTTACACCGCTTACGATTAGTTCAAGCCGCTGTGCTTGCTTGTGAACATGACAGAAGAAGGATCAGATGTCGCAGAAACTGGCGAGCTTACTTACCCCTTACTTTTGGGCTCTACCACGGCCTCCAATCGCTTGGTTTGATATCAACTACCACAATCCGCGAATGCCAGACAACAGCTTCGGTTGGGTCGCGAGACGTTCGACAGGCTACTCAATATGCTTTTAACGAGGCTCATGAGACGAAATACAGTTTTTCGTGATTGTGTGCCACCTGACAAAGTCCTTGCTATCGGCCCTTACAGGTTGGCTCATGAGAGATCATATGTTACAATTGGGCCTGCTTTCAACATTGGGAAAAGCACAGTATTTGAGGCAGTGGAAGATGTAGTAGATGCATTGTTTGGCATTCGCGGGGAGTTTATTAATTTTCCCATTACTAAAGAGGAGGTTTTGGCAACAAATAAAACTTTTGAGGGCCTCACACTCTTGCCAAACGTGGTTGGTGCGATAGATGGCACACATATAATAATTAAAACACCCACAAACAGTGCTGCTGATTACTTTAGCCGTCTACAACGACATGATGTTATCGTACAAGCAGTAGCTGATGGGAATAAGCGTTTTTTAGATGTTGCTGCTGGTTTTCTGGTGCAATGCACGACTCGCTAGTGCCGTGGAGGAGCAAGATTGGTAATCAACTTGAAGACGGGGAGCTACTCGAAGGTCCAGTAGAAACTATTGCCGGAGACGTATAAAACCTTGCTTGCTTGAAGACAGCGCCCATCCCCTAAGTACATGGCTAATGAAACCTTATCCTAAGGCAACAAGTGACCCAAGAGAAATAAAATTCAACAAGGAACTTTCTTCAGTAAGGGTGTCCTAGAATGCTCTTTCGTTGTACTTAAAGGGCGCTGGAGAATTCTACAAAAGTGCCTGGATAGTGACATCTCTTTTACAAATCGTATAGTAATAGCATCCACTGTTCTTCACAATTTTTGTATAGATTCTGGAGATATATGGGATGAAGAATCTATTAGTGAAAGCAATGATCCAGCTGTTAATAGAGAAATATTCGAAGATGGTGATGATCTGCGTGAATTTCTAAAAAATTATATCAACAGTTTGTAAACAAGCGAAAATATGAGGTGCATTTTTGGTCAGTTATCGTTGGACTACCCAATTGTTGCAATTGTTAAATTCGAGGTGTGGGTGGGGATACTGTTTTTCATAGCAGTTATTATGTATTCGATCCAATGAGACTTGTTTCAAGCAAATGTAAATTATATAGTTGAAATAATTAAAAAATATATGTAAGGCTAAAAATATGTATCTTGACCAATCTTTAGGTGATGGTCAAGTGTAAGAAGAGGATGAAGACGGTCAAGTGTACCGAAAACGTTTGTTTTTAATAACTTTTAACACTTATTTTTAACCTTATATATTTTTAATAATTTTTATGGAGAACTCAATTTTAAATATAGTTGAAACAATGACGGTAAATACATATATAATTAAATCAGCGATTTTTTTTAGAAATATACATGTATTACATATATCAGGTTAAGGAGTTCTGCATTTTCAAGTTCATAAAAACAACTTAATATATTTTATGGGTCTAACGTTTCTGTCAAATGTGCATTCTTTTTCACTCTATCTATTAGTTCAACTTTGTATATAATAATAATAATAATCACCACACGAAAGAAAAATATAACATAACATAACATAACAGTAATCTGCAGCGTGATTAGGGTTAAGATCAAGGCCCTACTGTCCAATGGTTTACTGTTCGACTGCTTCAAATAAAAAGTCAAAAGTGGCTTGAATCATCTTTTTAATCAGTATGCTGGTTGCTTCCAGGAGCAGTGAATTGCGTTTGAATGGCTAGCATAAAGTTTTCCATCATTCCCATAAACTCTGAGAATTGTTTGGCTTGCTCCTGGTGGCCCTTTTGAATTGTTTTTATTGCATCCGCAAGAGCGTCACCCTGCTCACTGAATTTACCGATTGCATTTTCAAATGTCTGAGTGGGTTCAGTGTCTTTGGCAGAATTGGCGCATGGGTTTTTTGCTTGAGGTAGCGAACTTGCTATTCTTCTTGCGTTGTGTTCTCTTGGTCTGCCTTTCTGCCAGTCTTTTAAGTTTGAAAGAAGCAAGAGCTTCATTGAAGGCAGCATCATCTTTATCCCCATCATCTGCTGTTGGGTCTGCCAGGGTGGTGGTGCTGCTCGAAGCAGTAGAATTTGCGCATCTCCGGCCTCGCTTTCTCTGGAGCGATTCAAAGATGAGGGCACAGGCAACGAAGGCGAGACAGACACATTGCTGAAAGGCAAATATGAGTTGCCAATATCATTGTCATTCTTGCGCTTGCTACTTTCTTTTTCAGCCATTGCATTGCTGCTTTGGACGTGGAGCTGCTTGTTCGACTGCCCATTTTTTGCTGAATTTTTACGGTGTTTTTCACTATGCTTTTCCCGGTCTTATTCCTTTCTCTTTTCTCTTTCCGACAATGTTTTCACCCTCACATCCCGCCTGGGTCACGTGCTTGAAGGTTACAATGACCTTGCAGCCAAGTACCTGATCAAACTCGTCATTATACAGGGAAGTCTCCCTCTGACCTCCCGACTGGTTCTTATTCGCCCACTTCGCGTCTTTATACTTTTTCTCCGGCACTTGATTTTCCACTGACATTGATCAGCCAATCTTTGCAGGCCGAGCGTTGCGAAACCTCTTTGGCAATCTTTGACCAAACTCTTCTAGCATGACACCCCTCCAGACCTGAAAAATTTTCGGCCGAAAGTTGGACCAGGCATTTTTCTGCCTTTTCACTCCATCAATCAGATTTTGAGCCAGATCCACTTTCGCCGCTGCATGAAGGTGCCGGGGAAGCTGGTCTCTCACTTTCTTGCAGACCTTCTGCCAGTGGTACGTAACTTCCAGCGTATGAAACAGGTCCTGGGTTTTGAACCGAGTGAAAGTTATAGCGAGGATATTCCCACTGAAGCCGGGGAAACCCGGCCGCCTAAATAAGAATGGAGCTGAAGATCTTATGCCAGGTATAGGTGATGGCATGCGCGTGGCCGGCTCATAGTAATAAAGTGTTTGTGGCTGAATATCCGGCCAAACAGATCTATTCTCAAACCCCACTGACGGATCGTCGGAGTACTCAATGTTATCGAGATCCATTAGACGTCTAAATGAGCGAACATTGGCTTGATTCTCATCGCGATCCACAATTTCGACAGACAGTACTGAGTGACTTGAGCACGTGCAAGCAGAATTATATTTTATTTTAGATTGGAAAAGTATCCAATTACGAACCAAATTTCCGGGAAAACGCTTGATTACTTTTAATAAAAACAGATCTTTTCACACTACGATAATTAAAACTGACAGTGGCAAGAACTAAATAAATAAGATAATGGCTTTAGCTTCCGTTTGGCCTGTAGAAAGGCAAGTCCACGGCGCCCTTTGAAGTTTCGTCCGCACGGACGAAAAACCGAAGAGACGAAAAAAGTAGGTTGCACTTGCACAAGTTACTTGCTGGCAGAAAATCGGACAAAATTAATCTAAATAAACAACTTTGTCCTACTTTTGTCCCTAGTGCAACCCGGGCCAAAGTTGCAAATCATTGATGTAAATTGAAAAAAATAATGGACCCAAAATAGATCCCTGTGGAACTCCCATTAAAAGCGGAAGTGGCATTGATGTTTTTCCCGACATGATACATGTCTGCGAGTGATCACTTAAATAAGATTTAAAGCACTGTATGGTGTGCTTACTAGTGAGGTACATTGATAATTTAGTCAGAAGAATGTCAGGATTCACTAAATCAAATGCCTTGGTTAAGTCAAGTAAAACAGCCTCAATAAGCTTTCCATTGCCCATCTCCTTGAGCCACCGACCAGTTATGTTAAGAAGTGCATTTCACAAGAATAGTTAGGTCAATAAGCAAACTGATTTTTGTATAACAGATTATACTTTAACAAATGCTTTTGATAAGTTACAGAGACGTGTCGTTCCAAAAGTTTGGAAAGGATTGGCAGTACCAAGATGGGACGATAGTTACTTCTATCTGTATAAGAATCGTATTTGTGAAGTGCGGTGACTTTAGCTTTTTTAAAGGCACTTGGAAAGGTAGCAGTTTTGATACTGGTGTTGTATATATCCATCAAGCTTGGTAAAATAGCAGGCAGAGCTTCTTTTAGTGTACGAACACTGATACCGTCTAGGCCAGTGGCTTTGTGAGGTGGAATGTATTTAAGGTTATTTTCGATTATTTTCTCAGTTATAGTTGGGATTTTGAAAATATCTGCAGAAATATCAGACGTGTTGTTGAATTGGAGGAGCTGGTTATTCGTATCAAGACGTGTAAAATTTGAGTTAATCTCCATTGGTGAAGAAGTAAATGATGATACTCACTAAAAGCGTTCGGAATTTCCTCAGATTTGGATACCAGTCTATTGTCTTCTTTATGTGGCTCGGTGCTTGCGAGACAGGTTTTGTTGGCACAACTCGCTTCAATACTTTCGAAAGATTTTTAACATTATCCTGTTTATGCTATCGTGTCCAGTAAATAAATGCTGTTCAAACTGTACATTAAACAGTGGCAATGATCTCGCATTACTAGATCGTGTATTACCATTATAAATTGGGTTTCACAATTTCTTCGCTTTAAAAAACCATGTTGAAAGTTACTAAGCACACTATGATCTTCTAAATCCTTCCAAATATGATGAGATACTATGTGTCCTAACATTTTTGATTTTACTGAAAAAAGGGATATTGGTCTATAATTGCTTTCTAAAGATCTATTCCCTTTTTTGAAAATTGGAACATACGTTAGCTTTCATCCAGTCCCTGATCTAATGACTGTTGGAAATGTAGGCCAGAATGGTTGCTCATGTGTTAGCTCATTCAAATTATAGGTTGACACGCCATCTGGCCAACTAGCCAACTAGCTTTATTCACATTAAGAATTTCTAAACGTTTCTGAACACCCAAGGATGTTACCATTATTGGATTCACATTTGAGTATGACAGAAGCTAAACTAGGTAAAGAGTCGCGATTCTTTTTGGTGAAAATGGAATGAAAGTAATGCACCAGTCAATGTAAATCCCCGGTCCCCCCAACCCGGGCAAAGGCGGGGACTTGGACTAATAGGCTGGAGAAAGTAAGTAAATGTTCCCGCCCCCGGGGCAATATTTTCATGCAAATGCCCTCGATTGTCCCCGCCTACCAGGGAAAGTTTACGTTTAAAAAAGTCATATGGAGTGTTCTCGCTGCAACCATGTTGCAGGAGTAAAACATGAAAAAAAAACATTTGCACAAAACTTAAACTTTTTTTCCCAAAGGAAAATCATTGCGTTGTTTTATACTCCTTCATGATGGCCACGGCAAAAACACTCAAAAGATAGTCAACTTGGTCACAACAATAAACAGACTTTTATTTGATATCTCTCATGCAGCGTTTGGTCACAAAAATAAACAGACTTTCGAATGTCAACAGATTACTCACGTTTCTTTCCGCCATTTTGTAGTCTTCTAGGTCGGTCCTAGTCTCTTACGAGAGACTCCACTCCTCCTGCAAAAAATATTCCCCGGTCCGGATACCGAAGAAGCAAATCTCATCCA
>JANCMA020028990.1:0-16768 GCA_024336925.2 Zoanthus solanderi
AAAACATGGTTATTTATGTTTAGAACGCTGTTTCTTCTGCGTTGACTTAATTTTTAAGGGGGGTAGGGGAATTAAGGTTAGTGGGTATGTGGTAAACCAATATGTTATAGGGAACAAATAAGGAAAAGCTGTGGGAACATGGGAACATAGGGAAAAAATGGAAGGGAACAAGGGAACAAGGACCCCCCCTGGGAGACCCTCAGTCTTGGACTACTACGTACACTGTACCTATATTCGTCCGCGGAGTTCATCCTTGGACGCGGGAGGACGCGTCCGGCCGCGTCCAAGGACGTGTCCGCGGGCAAATGCACCAATGTTTCTAGACGGTAGTGTAGCCAGGCAACCAGAACTATATTGCTATTAAGATAAGTTAAAATATGATCAGTATGTAGAAAAAATTAAATGAGATTTGTTTAACAAAAGGAAAAGCACTGAAGCCAGAAAACACTATAAAGCAAATATATGTTACAGGATACTAACTAATTTAATAACTTAAGATGAACTTTTCTTTTAATTTGGCTTTGAACATCTTCATGGAAAAAGATTTTATATTTTTATCAATTTCATTCCAAATTTTTGCTGAAGTAAATTTCACGTTGAAGATACGATAATTAGGAGTGCATAAGTGTGTCTGGTGGAGAGTCTTGTTTTGTATTTATGGAGTTTGTTGGTCTTAACAAAATGGAGTTTGTTGGTCTTAACAAAATAGCTATCAAGACTGTGGGTCCGGCAGTCAGTTATTGTGGAAATTTTACATGAATAGACTTAATTGAATTTTAATGAGATCAAAGAGCTTAAGGATTTTTGTCTGTTTGAATAATGGACTAGAGTGTTTGTCAAAGTTTAAAAAAGTTATAATTCTGATGGCTCATTTATGACACTGCTAAGCTACCAGTAAGATTAATATCAAATGAGTGGTCACTAGCACTGTTTAAAGGTATCTTTTATTTGATTCTTAATATATAACTGAATTTGTTTCAGCACAAAAGAAACACAATTTGCCAAGTCATCAACCATACAGCATTAGCCCCCCTGGTAACTCTAAACTACTTTACTTACCATATCGATAGAGCTTCTCCAGAAAATCGTATTCATTAATTCAACATACGTTTTGTATTTTTCTAAATTTTCATTTGCGATTTTGATCATTCGTAATTGTTTGACCGAATAAATCGAAACTACTGAATCGATGTTTTTTACATTTTCATGCTACGTTTAATATGGTTATAAAAATGTAAATTCTACACCGTAAAAAAGAGCGAATACTTACTGACGTTTCGGACGTTAGTCCTTAGTCAGAGCAAAGCCTTTACTCCGACGAAGGACTAACGTCTGAAACGTCAGTAAGTATTCTCTCTCTTTTACGGTGTAGAATTTACATTTTTATTACTAAATTGTTTCTTTAGAAACACCGACGCAGCTCAAACTAGTTTACCGCTAGTTATTTTTCTACGTTTAATATGGGCCAAGGTTCTGTTTTCACTTAATGAATTACATATTGCATAGTTTGTTGCGCTAAAATAAAATGTATTTGTCATTTTGTGGAAACTTATCTAACTAATACTGATACCATACCTACATGGTCGCGTCATCAAACTATAAATTAAGGTATCCGAAAGGATTTGTTTTTTTTCTGTTGAGCTTTATGGATCAATTGTCATAATGTTTGGTAAAATTTCCTTATTGGGGGGTAATTAATTATGCAAACAGTTTATGCATAAAAATCTCAACTATTTTCTATAAAGCTAATGATCCTATTAACCCAGCAGGACGCAATACACCCCAATACGAAAATTATCCCTAATGTTTTCTCATGAAACCAATTACGTATCACTGGAAACGAAGAAAACTATATGAAATGCAACAATTTTGAGCACATGAAGGGTTTATAGAAATCTATAAATACGTCCCGATCTTTCAAATGATTAAATATGACGCTGTTAATATGTTGAAAAAAAAAAGGTTAAAACTTGTAAAACTGGTAATAAACATAACTTCTATTTGCATTGTAAGGGTTGAAGATGATGCATGTTATCTAGAAACGCCTGGTTTTTATCTCCATTTTTCAAAACAGGAAGAAAAATTGAGCAGCCTGTATGGTATCAGCAGAGCTCTCGCTAAAACATTCGACAAACAACTAAAATTTTTGACATTACTTAAAGGACTTCGTCAAGCTGAAGGGCAATAAACATACGGTTGGAATAAAGACGACCAATACCTCACAGAGAATGCGAAATCTCCTGGTCTACTTGTGCTTGGGCGAACAAGATAGCTACCATCAGTGCCCCATTCCATAAGCAACTGCTCAGCTACAGCTACAGCCGTTATGCCCGAGTGAAACCATCTAAGGAAAAATAAACTTATCGTTTCAAATGCAGTCAAAACAAAATGTGAATAATGAGGTAGATTAAATTTGAGATAATTTTACCTTCTAGAAGGCATTTTTGCAAGGAAAAGCTCCACAATTTTCACGACTTTTCGATTCCCTACCCTTCCAAGATCCAGGAAGTGATCTTGTTTGACGGAAACAACAGGTCGAAACCCGTGAAGTCGAGGCCGGGGCACCTCGATTTCCCGCTAGTGCCAGTCCTAGCGAACAATCTGGTTAAACCAGCTTTCCATTTAAAAGTTTTGGATTAACGCACAACATATGCCCCACCAGCATAGATGCCAAATCTCCAGCTTTCGGCTGGAGACTCCAGTTTTCAGACTCAATCTCCAGCTCTCCAGTCGAGCAAGCAAAATCTTCAGCTGAGCATGGGTAAACAAATTTTGTAATACATATATCATATAAATTATTGTTGCACAAACGTAAAGCTGTTCATGATTTGAGAAATCGTGAAATCGACGAGAAATCAGCGATAAATTGACAAGAAATCAAGAAGCTAGATCCCAGAGCCTTTTTCTTCTCACTGCTCGTGTTTGTTTACCCAAAGTGAACTGGGTTTTACTTGTTTTTTCGCATGTCTAGCGTGACATGTGATGCTGTCTCTCTCCAAGCGTTCGCCATCTTTATTCTGTCTTCTGATCTATCGATTATGTCACAGTCAGAGTATTCAGAACTTTTTAGTAGTGCAGAAGAGGGTATATTTGCTGCTTCTGCTGGACCTTCGGCACCCAAGAAATCAAAGAAGGAAAAAAAAAGAAGTACAGATGCAAGTACAAGAAGGATTGGGAAAAGAAATGGCCTTTTATTTCGTCTCTTGGCCATGATTCCTACGGCGTTCGATGCAACACGTGCGCCTCGACCTTTAGTTGTGCATATCAGAGGGAAAAGGATATATCAAGACATGCTTTGACAGAAAATCACAAACGAAATTTGGCAGCTAGATCTACTCAAAGTAATTTACCGTTCTTGGCAGCAAGGAACCCATTAGTTGACAAAGTCACCCGTGCAGAAGTGAAAGTGGCCGCCATGTGTTATATCTTCAAACTCAGATAAATCACATTTAAACTTTATTGATAACTCTACAGAAAACTTCAAATATATTTTTCCAGAAGGTTCCCTTTTTTGGTCTGCGCGTGCGCATATCATACTCGGGTCTAGGCCCCGGAAGTCAATACACTACATCTCTCCCTTTTTGGGATCAAAAAAACAGTTCAATGCAGTTTGTAAACAACAACTAAACAGTTCAGTATAGTTCACGCACAATAAACGAATAAATCGGAAGAAATGTCCAGGCCATGAAGAATTGTAACAAAACTTATCAGTTCTTAGTTTGGTCTCTGACAACTCCAATGTATGACATAACAAAATGCTATATACTGTATCATGAACCTATAAATCAGTCCATTACATAATCATCAAATCGTTTAGGCCTATTTCTCTTTCTCTGTGGTCTTGCCTGGGGTGTTTGCCCAGATGCGTCAGGTACACTGGTTGGTTCAGGTTGTGGCATTTCCTCACAATCACTGCACTCTGGCATCACTGGTGTTTCCCCCTTCTCCTCAGGAGTGGGATCATCTGACACAAGTTTCTTGATGTGGCTGGTGTTTCTCGAATATTGTGTTCCACTTGGACTTTCTACAACTGTGCTATTCCCATTCTTGCTGATAACTGTGTGTGGGATTGAGTTGAAACGCGTTGATAGTTTGTTTGACTTTTCCTGTTGCACTAAAACCTGGTCGCCAATGTCAACTCCGGAATATCTGGCACCTCGCCTGTTGTCAGCATAGATTTTTGCTTTCGCTTTCTGTTCCGAATCGCGATCGTGGACCTCCTGATCGTACACTGGGTTAAAGCTCAAGTCAGGAATTTTCCCACGCATCTTGCGTCCGAACATTAGCTCAGCTGGACTCCTACCGGTCGTGTTGTGGGGTAAGCCTCGGTAAGCCATCAGATACTTCCGCAATTCTCTTTTCCATGGCTTGTGCTCTGCTTGTGCAATTTGCAATCTCTTGAGTATGGACTTATTTTGTCTCTCGACTTCACCGTTCGCTTGCGCCCACTTTGCCGTCACTTTCACGTGTACAATACCGTTCTGTTCGCAATACTGGGCGAACTCCTCAGAAACGAATTGGGGTCCATTGTCTGACTTAATGGTTGCAGGATATCCATAACGGCTGAAAATTTCATCTAGTTGTTCAATCATTTTCTCTGCTGTTGTTGATTGCATGATACTAACTTCGTAAAATCGGCTGTAATAATCAACGGTTACTAGCAGCGAATGCCCTGATGGAAGCGGCCCCATCAGATCACATGCAATATCTTGCCATGGTGCATCTGGTAAATTAGTAGGTCTCAGCGGTTCTGGAGGGTCAGGTTGTGCCACGAGTTGACAACCGTGACATCCTCTGCAGTGGCGCTCTGCCGCTTTGTCTACTCCGGGCCACCAAACTTTACTCCGCAGGTTTTGTTTGGTCCCGACGACACCAAGATGTCCCTCATGCGCAAGTGCCAAAACTCTTGGACGCAACTTGTTGGGAATAACAATACGGGTTCCCCTCAGGACTAACTGGCCAATAACACAGAGTTCTCCAGCCACTATTTGGTACTGTTTGCAGTTATTGAAATTACCTGTTTCAACTGCCTTCTTCACCTTGATCAGTTCCTCATCCGTGGCTGAAACTTCCTCTATCTCTCGAGTGGATAGAGCATTTGGAGTTGCTTGTACCGCTACAAACCTCACGTATTCTTCCGCCTCTTCGGCACAGGTTGTTGTGTCGTGTCCCACTAGCAGTCGTGACAATGGGTCAGCAATATTCCTGTGGCCAGGTATATATACTACTCGAAAGTTGTAAGGCTGCATACGTAGTACCCACCTCTCAATTCTTGCGCACGGTTTAGATCGTGGGCCATAGATCGTCTCTAGCGGCTTGTGATCAGTCTCGAGATCAAATTTCATTCCGTATACATATGCATGTAGCCTCTCGCATGACCATACCAGACCAAGCGCCTCTTTCTCCGTCTGAGAGTACCGCCGTTCACATTCAGATAGGCTGCGACTAGCATAATGGACTGGTACCCAGTCTCTCCCCTGTTTCTGGAGCAGGACGCAACCGAGTCCAACTGGGCTCGCGTCTGACACAACCTTGGTAGGTGCATTCTTGTTAAAGTAAGCCAGTTTTCCAGCATCTGCCATTCTCTTCTTCAGTGTCTGGAATGCGGTTCTTTGCTCTTCACCGATGACATATGGAGTGTCTTTCTTGGTCAACCTTCTCAGTGGTTCTGTCAACGTTGCAAAATGGGGGATAAATCTGCTGCTGTAATTGGCTAAGCCGAGAAAACTCCTCAGCTCCGATACGTTTTCTGGCTCTCGGGCTTCCAGGATGGCCTTCACTCGGTCCTCGGTTGGTCCAATTCCTTTCTCAGTGAGCAGCATACCCATGAACACAAGGTGGTCCATGTTTAAAATACACTTGTCTGAGTTGAGGGTTAGCCCGCTGTCACGTAGTCGTTGTAACACCTCATGCAGTCGCCTGTCATGAGTTGTTTGGTCTGGGGCATGCACAATGATATCATCTGAGATATTGTTGACACCGTCAATACCCGCTAGGGCTGTAGCTATCTCGTGTTGATAAATCTCGCTAGCAGAATTTACCCCGAAGAGTAGCCGTTTGTATCGATATAAGCCCTCATGTGTTGCAAAGGTAGTGATTCCCCTCGACTCCGGTGCCAATTCAAGTTGGTGGTATCCCCACTTTAGATCTAATTTGCTGAAGATTTTAGAACCGTTCATGTTCTGCAATAGTTCATCCACTGTTGGGATGCTATAACGAGTGCGTTCAATTGCCTCGTTCGCCCTCCTCATGTCGATACATAGGCGTATATCCCCTCCCTGTTTCGGGACTATAACTATCGGGTTCACCCATGGGGTCGGGCCCTCTACCGGTTCAATAATATCTTTATCAAGCAGTTCCTTAATCTTGGCTGTTACCTTGTCTCTGAGATTAAATGGTGTGCGCCTTGGTGGCTGGGCAACTGGCTTCACCCTTGGGTCTATATGAAGGGTAACTTGGCGGGATTTCAGCTTTCCCACCCCATTGAAGACTTCTGGGAGCTGGGCTTTAATTTCCCTTTCACTGATTGAGGCTATGTCTATTCCTATCTTCAAGGTTCCCAGTTTGATAGCTGTCTCCCTCCCAAGTAGTGGTATACCCTTCCCTTTAATCACTAGGAATTCTGCTTGAGTTACTTTCTGGCCTGCTTTGATTTCACATTTGAAAGTTCCCTTGACTAACAGGGGTTTGTCTGAGGCATAGGCAAATAGGTTTCTTGTATTGGGTGGGGCTGCACTAGAAATGCATTTTATGTTCTGGGCCTTCAGTTCTTCCCATGTGTCTTCACTTATAATATTGCTTGTTGCCCCAGAATCTACAAGCATTTCCATTTCAACCCCCCCAATGTTCACACTGATTGTGGGTGAATCCTTATTAGAAATAGTAAATGCATACTCACAGTTTTTGTCTTGAACATTGTTCACCTGACTATCCTTGTGTTTTGTCTCAGAGGATTTGGTCTTGCACATTTTCATGAAATGATCCTTAAGTCCACATTTTTTACAAACTTTACCATTTGCAGGGCAACATAAATCTCGTCCGTAATGCCCTGTGTTTCCACACCTGTAGCAAGCATCTCCATGTGGTTTTGTCTTCTGTCTTGCCTTCTTATCCCTTCCTTTATTCTTGTGATGTTTCCCTTTCTCGCGTATGTTTTTGACAATTTCACTCTTTGGTAGACCAGCCATTTGTGCCTCTACTTTCTCACATTGATCTGCCAGTTCAAGTGTGCAAGCAAGTGTTAGCGAATCTCCCTCCTCGAGTAGTTTTCTTCGGAGGTGAGATGAGTTACATTTTGCTAAAACTTCGTCTCGGATGTGATTACTCACGTCTGCCCCATAACCACAATTCTTGGCTGCATGTCTGAGACGTGTTACAAATTGTTGAATAGGCTCGTTTGGTTTCTCTACCAGTTGTCGGAATACGTGTCTGGTATATGCCGTGTTGACCTTTGGAATAAAATAATTGTTCAAGGCTTTAACTGCTTTTTCGTAATCCTTGGATTCTACAGTGTCAGGGAGTGTTGCAAAACTATCTTGCATGTCAGGTCCGGTAAAATGGAGTAAGAGTGCTCGTCTTCTCTGTTTATTATCGTCCTTGTCTGACTGAATTATGAGTCCTTTTCCATCTGCATAAAGTTCGAATGATGTTAGCCATCTTTTTCATCTGCTTCCTAGCGTCGTTGGGTTTATGTGGCAGTCAAATTTTTCGATGTAGTTTTTCCCGCTATCGGCTATGATGCTTTGTCGAATTTAGTTCAGATCAAATTCTTGTCACCTATCGGTCAAATCCTCGTCGCCAAAACGTTACAGAACTTTACAGAAAACTTCAGATATATTACATCAGAAGGTTCTTTTCACGGTCTGCGCATGCGCATATCATACTCGGGTCTAGGCCCCGAAAGTCAATACACTACAATATACTATCTTCTTTATGATTTACAGCCATTAACCACTGGTCATCATAACAATTTGGCTCTAACTGGGATACTGCATGTACTTTCTTTGAGCATTTAGACTTAAAATGATTAAGGCCTTTACACTTTCATTTGATTTGCCCTAGGCTGGACATTTCTCTCTCTGCTTCTCGTGCTTTTTTCACAGAATTTTACAAATAATTTTCACATTTTCGCTCCTCTTCGATAAGTTAGCCTTAGGTAGTTTTTTGCTATCATTTACTTTGTAAGCAGGTTTTGTATTACTTTATTAACACTTGGGAGGCTACTTGATGAATTATGACTTTCTCTGAATTCTTTTACTTGTTTGTTTGACTGTTCAAAAGCTCTGCAAATTCTCACTGCTTTTTCGAGTGTCAAACCGTCCTCTCTGAGAGAAGTAATTCTTGCAGTTTTCCAGTTAATGTAAACACAGTTTTATCTCTCAATAATAAATAAATACTTTATTTAACGTCAATTGCAAAGGAAGTGGCTGCCCATTCTTCCTAGCCAGAGGCTAACGTTTAATGAAATTTATCAAATGTTTCTTAATATGGAATATTCCAAAATTACTTCATTGTCTCTTGAGTAGCGTTATCTTTCTAATGCTTCTAATACTTTAGTGGGTTTGCTTTTGTCATCATTATTTGCCTATACAGAATTATTGTACACTTTTAGAATGTGAGGACCTGCACAAGTTGAAATAATTGCAGTTTGTACCTTGTCATCTTTTTTGCTGGTGCCCTGCTCAGATTCTCGTCATGCTCATCATCATCAGCACCATCAAAGTTACTTATTGTCTCTCCTGCTGTTGATTTGGCTGCTAGAAATGATTGACGAGCCATTGGTTTGTTTTTTCAAGGCTTAAAATATGTTGTAATTCCATCCATTGCTTTCTTGTAGTTTTTTGCTTCTTTGTCTTCGGTAGGAATAGAATTATTAAACATGTTCTGTACATGCAGACCAGCCATATGTAAAAGTAGCACATTCTTTTGAGTTGCATCAGTAACTCCAGAAGATACAACGTAAAGCTTGAATTCTTGCTTCCACCTTTTCCATCGTTGTGTAAGGGTTTCTGGTTCACCAACAGCATCGAATACTTTTACTACTGTCAATCTGGTCAATCACACTTCCTCTTTGCCAAATGTCGTGTTTTGAAGTAGTTTTATTTTTATAATTTTGTGGCCAACTTCAGGTTTTACTAGTTCCTGACTATGTGCCCCATCATGCTTTGAAGGCTTACAAAAGATTGATTACTTTATGTATGATCATGTATAAATACACTACATTGGTCAGAGCTCTTTTTTGGTTCATGGAATCTAAGCTCAAAATTGAATGTGTTGAGCAGAAACTTGAATTCCAGTCAGTCCAGTGGAGCCATGTGGTAGATGTTTGGCTTACACAGAAGTACTGTAGCAATGATTCAGAAAATCAGTATCTCACTTATGAAACCTACAGTAGGTGACCCAATCAAGGTCCAACAAATGTACAGTACAACAAAAACAGGTAAACAAACTCCAAAGCTAAGTAATCTGCACCATGGCTCGGAAATAATTTTCCTCTGCCATGTCATGTGCAAGAAAAAAGACACTGACCAACAATCTCAGCTGTCAAAATTATGTGTTTATAATATCTTAATTAGTACAGTAGAAGATTCAATTTAATTTGGCTTGTTTGACAGTTTGTTTGGTAAATTCAGTGTTGTGTATGAAATGTGGGAAATGGACCATGGAAGATGCGTGAAAGTAGCGAGGGTGACCCGGAGGTTTGGGAGAGATTTTTTGTGTGGAAAGTGCAAGAAACAAGTTGATTGATTAGTGGAACCGGTGGAGGACTTGTGTCAAGAGGTGAAAATGGTGAGAGGTTTCTGTTATTTGGGGGATAGGATCAATGCAAGTGGTAAATCCGGCCACCTCCGTTTATGAGGATAAACTTGGATCAAAATTGGATTGATTGAGTGACAGTAGATAAAATAATACAATAGAAGTTGTCTCCATGAAAATTTTAGTTAGAATCGCATAACTCACCGTAAAATGCTTGTGCTGCTTGGTTAATTATAGTGGGTATTTTTTATGGAATGCCCACAGTTTTGTTAAGAGCAGTACACTGATTGGATAAATAAAAGAGTGTGATTTTGTGAAAACTTTCTTTGATGCAAACGTGATGAATCAAAAGTGTTCTTTTGACATTTGAAAAAAGATTATGTATGGCAGATTCTAAATATTTAATCCTTAAAAGAAATCCAAATTTTGAGCCTAAATTCCAGCTTTTAGAGGGACTAAAAAGCAACAAGTTAGCCGCACATGTATTCAGCAAGACAAAAAACAACAAATAACAAACAAACAACAGCACATCTAAACCAAACTCGATCAGTTCAATTGGCCTTGGCCTCGTAAAGTAGCCTTGCAAGTCTGGCAAAGGACCAGAATACCGTTTTCTCATGTTACCTGACAGGTGGTTTAGGTGTTATGTTCAGGGGACAAACTTTAACAACCCTATCATACATGTGCAATTAGAATGTGTCAATATGCCAACAAACCAGTTATTTATTTTTTCCTTTGATTCGACTTTAGAATTCTAAAATATTGTATACTTTCTTCGCATTAAATTTAGCGTAGAATTAATTCCCTCATCAGTCAATGGTTTTACCTATAATATTCAATAAGAAAAACAGTGAAAACTAATTCTAATTGCTAAGTAATTAGTATCCAATGTTCATATGCCTTCCCCCAGCAATGGATTTAAGTTGTGTTCATGTGAATGAACAATGTTAAGTATTTGTCAAGGCGTATCAGAGTCTGTTTTAACTGACCATTAAAACTTGTGTCTATTATATTTTTATTCCAGTTGCCATATTACTTTGATGTTGATATCAAGATAAGTCAGAGTGGTTGTGTGAGTATGTTTGAGTAAGTTTATCAGTGCATCTGCTCAGGTCCATTAAGGCATAGGTCACGGCTTATAAGTTTTCATAACTTTTAGATTTATTGTTTGTTTCTGCGTGTTTATTTAACAACTTGAGTATTCCAAAAACAAAATAACTATAAAAAAGTTTTGCAATGCAATTCTGCTTATGTCTTTCAAAAGTTTGATTTTCATCACATACTAAGAATACTTTGCTTTTAATCGAGAAAAAGTTTTTGCAAATTGTATTATAAACTGCTGTTAGTTGATTTTGGTTTATTGTGAGTTCCTTGTTATATGATATTGTTTACTAAACACATTAATTCATACATACTAACAATGAATTCCCTGTAGCTACAAAGCTCCTCAAAAATTTGCAATCAGGTACTGATCGAGGTAGCCGCAATGATCAACTAATCGCTAAACTTACCTAAAGATTTTTTCGTCTTAATGGATCATTTGTAATATTTGCAGACATGTCTAGAATCATGTAACCTTTATCATGCAAGCGGTTGCGATTGTTCTCTGCAAATGTTATGAGAATTAACAGGTTTAAACTATAAAAGATAAACACTTCACAATCGTCAGATATTTTTGCTTTGAAGAGACGATGATTCAGTTCAGTACCGATATTCATCACCAGGTGTCATATAATTTTTGTAAAATAAAGGAAAATAATTTTTGGCAAGAAAGTGTATGCCATGTATGGTTGGTTAAGTTTACTGTAATATTGCCTGCGAAAATGCTACTTCATGTAACAGTCAAAAGGCCTTTGGCATGTGAAACAAGAAGCTATTACACATACAGTATGCAAGAATTTCCCAATTCCGTTTTTTTTTTTTTTTTTTTTGCTTTTTGACACTTATGTACTGGTTTAATTTTACAAATCACACAAGCAGGGCTCGAAGTTAACTTTTTTAGTCAGGCGCCAGCTGGCGACTAATCCAAAATTTTGGTCGTCAGATCTTAACTTTTAGTCGCCATTTTTTTTTACGGATGTTTTTTTCTAAGATGGGCTCGTAAAACATTACGCATTACGAAGTAAATGATCATTGTGAAAGCAGCTTCAGACACGTTTCCTGTGTTGATCAATTTCTTGCACGATTCTAAATTGTTTGAATTTAACAAAGTATGCAATGAATTTAAAATATCTTTTGACCTTAAATTCGATGGAATATTCATGATTTAACCAGAGATCAGATCTCGTGTCAACTTCACGCTTCAATGATTGCACGTGTTGTTAGTGCGCCCGCACTACTTTTGTTAAAGAAGCTGCTGGATCAAACATGGCGCTCGATTATGAAACATGGCGATCGAAGAGTCGTGGGTTTGTTTTGTTATAATAGAGAGAATACTTACTGACGTTTTGGACGTTAGTCCTTCATCCTCCTCTGACGAAGGACTAACGTCCGAAACGTCAGTAACTATTCTCTCTTTTTCACGGTGTAGAATTTACATTTTTGTTACTAAATTGTTTCTTTAGAAAAAAAAAGGTGAAGGTGAGTCGCCCACTGGCAACTAGCTCTAAAAATCTAGGTGCCAACACGTAATTCCAGTGAGTCGCAATTTCGAGCCCTGCCAAGTTAAGATATTGTGAGCAAATCGTGTCAAACAACTTGGCTACTCATTCACACAAAATTATTATTATGGCTGAACAAGTTGTTCACACAAGTGGGTCTGTTTTATAAATGACAGAGTAAGTCATTTGCATGAGTAGGTCTGTTTTTTTTATATGACTGAGCAAGTGATTCACTTGATCTTAAGTGGGTCTAATTTTTAAATAATTAAGCAAGTTGTTCGCATGAGTGGGTCTATTTTTCAGAGAACTTCCAAATGACCTGCATACAGCTTTGTGTGTAAAAACGGAAAGTTGTAATGTTCCTTTTCCTGTAGAAGGTCACATTTACAATAACAGTAGATTTTATTTCAGATTTTAAAACTATTTCCCCCTATCTGGTGAAGATGTTTGCAATACTTTTCATTTTCTTTGTGCACTCTACCAGAATGATGACCTGTTTTATATGTGATATAAAGTGTTTAAAACCAAGAAAAAATAATTCATTTGTAATTTAAAGGAGTAGGAATATTGCAGCAATTTATTATGTTGACTATGTTCAATTTATCACTTATTTTTATGAATTTTATTGTACCTCTGTTTTGTTCACCACAAAATTGTTTAACTACTGTTATTTTCTGTTGACTATTTCTACCTACACTTTAAAGTTCCATATATTTTATGAATTCAGTTTCTTTTATTTCTACTATCTATTATTACAGTATTTCATAAGTTAATATGTTATGAAATAAAATTGTTTCTTTCAGATCTTGAGGTACACTGCTCGAAAGCATGAGCTTTGTGAGTATTTTATTTTGGCAATAAATTGCAAGGAGCCTATGTTTTTTAAACAGAACCATTGAGTAAAATGAAAATTCAAGCTGTGATCAGTATTCTCAGTGAGCTGTTAAGATATTGCTGTTAGCCAGGAGAGAGGAAATACATCGATAATAATAATAAATAATTTTAATTTATGGTAGATACAGTATGTCTCTCTTTTTTGCTCAGTTGCATTGTAAAACTAAATGCAATGTTTATGAAACAATTGGCATTGTGTGAACATGTGACTTTAAATATTGCATGCAGAAGTTGTTCTTTTTAAAAAAAGAGTTTTTAAAAACTATTTATTTCCGAACTGATTTCAAGTAGCTTTCATTTGCTATAATTGTGGTTAAAAATTACCATATCAGAATTACAAAGTTCCTGAAGCGCGTCACATATAGTATTGTTATATTATACTGTAGCTAGTGAGTTTTTGACTTGACTGCATACTCTCATTGGCTAAATCGAGGTCATGTGGATGAGTTCAAATCAAATAAAGGTAAAGGTTTCTTTATTTAACGTCGCTAGTTCCGTCAGTTCATAGAACTATTATCAATGGAAGCCGATGGTGCGTCCTTTACCCCCTCCCTCAGTCAGTGCTCCATTTTAAGGGTATTTAAAGCTACAGCTACACAGATCAGAAAAAAATCGGAACAGACGTTGGAGTTACCATACTGAGAATCGAACTGGGGACCTCCAGCACCGAAGGCAGCACACTTACCAACTGTGCTACACACCACATCTCGAAATTGTTGACCAGCATGTCTAGATCTATAGCATGTCACATTTGAGAGTGGGAAAATTTAATTTTGTTGTGGTTTATTTTGTTTATGCTATATAACAAAACACTTAATGACTACTCGCTTGTTTTACTTTTGAGCAATCATTAAGTGTATAATAATAGATTGTAGGCTACAGAACAAGAAACAACTAAGTTACAGAGGTGTTATATAGGTTAATAAATGTAACCGTTTTGTTAGTGAGGATTGTGTTTTTGCAATCATTTCTGACAGTCATGTGGTTTTATACAATTTTACATCATGGGTTTTTGGCAATATTTTTTGCACTTAGAAAGGGTGATTTTTAGTTTACCTGTCGGTAAATGTCCCAAATTATGTTTCTCATTAAGAGCTTTTGTTGTTGTTGCATGTTTCTTGTAACTATGATTGCACTTGTACCAGGTGGATCCATCGATGTCTGTTTACTGAACTCACGGTGACTACATATGCATGATTACTCTATAATTTAATTTTCATTCACATGTATTGAGTTATTACTATATCATACTGCAACTAAAAGGTGTTCTTTTTACAATCATTATAGCTATTGCTAATTTTTGTACATACTATTAAGTGGAATGAAGAACAATGGTTCCCAATTCAGTTATTTTGAATCTTTAGAATTTAGATGTATTTTATTTAATTTATAGTTTAAGATACTTGGGGACAAATTTACAACTCAGTTAATGTCTTATTTTAAGGTGGTGCAACAGAGGAGGAAAAGATTCGTGTTGATATGCTGGAAGGTCAGGTAAGTGCCATTTGTATGCATGGTAGCCCCAGGTGCACTCGTATTTCTTAAAGTATACTCACTCCAAATTTCAAAGCCTCACTCTGAATTCCAAAAGCTCACTCCAAATTCAAAAGCCTCACTCTGAATTCCAAAACTTCACTCTGAATTTCAAAGCCTCACTGCAAATTCCAAAACCTCTCTCCAAATTCTTAATTGTCATAGTATTCTTGGAAACAAACTCTTTGGTGATCTTTCTGCCCGCCATTGCAGATTTTTCAAACTGTGCAACAGAATTCAATGTAAAGACACTGATAGTATTCAATTTTTATAACATCACAAAAGTTTTGCTTTATTGAACAAGTAAATTTTTGATCACTGAGATTTCATGAAGTCAACATAATTATTAATTGATAAATTTGTGTTTGTGTGTGCACATGTCTAGTCTGTTCATTTTAGGATTTTATCACTAAACTAATAAAGATCTAGATTTAGATAAGTTCATTATAAGCTTGACAAAAAGTTTAACCATATTGATACATAAATAAACACTAAAAAATTTCTGTAAATCAGGGTGTGTGCCAAAATGGTGGCGATCGTCCCCCTGGATTAGGGTCAATCCTTTTTTTCCCCATTCTTTCTCAGCCTTCAGGGCGTGATGTTTGATGTCAAAGTCATATCTCATTAAATGCATCCTTGGAAAGCTCATCTTTCAATCATTGCAGGAAAAATGTCGTGATCCATAGGAATAATTTTTAAATCTTGTTCCTTATTTTGCAAAATATTATTTTGATGCTCTATTAGTATATCCTTACCTTTATTATGGTAACATTATTTGATGTTCTACCTACCAAGCAAATCTATACAGACTTAAAGTTCCAAAGTTCCAAAATTTATAGATATCCAACCAGGCAATCACAAAATGATAGACCTGTTTTGTAGGAATAATGTAAAGCAACTTACAATTATAAGTCAATGGCCTAAGCTATGGAATTGGCTAATAATAGGCAGGTTCTCTAGCCAGCTTCAAATCTAAACATTTAATGTATCTTATCAACTGTAAAAACATAAATAGCTTTATTTGTACTAGCTATTTAGCTTTAATAAAAAAATTAATTATTGCTTTATAAGTACTCAGATTTTGGAGTAGCTGTGAAGCTAATTTCTCCGAGTTTGACACGCACATGCATGACAATTAAAACCCCAACTGGTAGGAGGCAAACCAGTTGGCTATTTACAAAGCATGGTGGATATGACTTGGGATCACCCAAGACAAATCCAGACAGTGGTCAGAGTGGGATATGTTTCCGGAACATCTGCATCCGCATCTGCATCTGCTGCCTTTAACTGTTTATCGTATTAGTTAAAATAGAACTATACATATTCCCTTTTCACATATCTAACAACTTCTAAATGAACCAAAAATATCACGTCTCTAAGTGCCTGAAATAACTTAGATTAATTTGACCTTATGCAAAATTATATATTTTAATTTTGATTTTAAAAATATTACATGCTTTCGTGCTTCTTCTTTAATTTTAGTCAAATACTGTTGGTTAAGAATAGTTATTTATCAGAAAAATTGGTATATATGCCCTGAGCGAGAATCGAAAATACGTCTCCTTGTATTCTAGTCAGGAGTGCTAACCACTACACCATCAGGGACCACCATGATGGCAACGTAGCAGTTTGTTTAGTTAAGTTAGTTAACGCGTGAAGATTCCTGGATCCAATTTTTCTGAAATGCAAATGTGGCCTCATACTACTGGAGTGTGTTTCGACTTCGACATAAGGCTCAGATCCACAGAATAATACCAAATGTGAAGCATATGTGAAACAACAACAAGTGGCTCGGCCCAAGCCTATATACAAACATATATCAATGTATGTTGTTCAGTAGTATTAAAGAAAGAATAATTATTTATCAGAAAAATTGGTATATATGCCAGTGCTTGCCGTTTGAAAATCCTAGGTGAGTGAAAAAAAGCTCACCTGAAATCGTTTAGGTGCGCGATTTTTTCTCTCAGTCATTTGCTTTAATTTTG
>JANCMA020029091.1:0-16764 GCA_024336925.2 Zoanthus solanderi
AACTGTCTGACCCTGTATATATGTGTAAACAGGTTCTGAAAAGCCCCGTGGGGAGAACTTGTATATATATACACATATACACTCTTGGATCCCTGATGTTGAACTTAGGGGACTAACCAGTGAACAAGATAAGTTAGTAATACAACTATTATGTGATAAGTAAGCTGCATTTTCCAAAAATGACAGTGACATTGGTGATATACCAGAATTGCAAATGAAAATCAACCTGTAAAATAACATACCAGTCCAGAAGACCCATGCTTCAATCCCTCGACCGTTGTATCCTGAGGTGAAAAGGTATGTGGAAGATCTACTTAACCGCAATTGGATTAGAAAATCGAACTCAAACTACTCTTCACCTTGTGTATGTGTACGAAAGCGTGATATTGATCTCAGATTATGTATTGACTATCGTGAGCTAAACAGACGCACATTTGTGGACAGACACCCATTACCCAGAGTTCAAGAAACCTTAGACATCTTGGGAGGGAATAGTTGATTCTCCACCATCTTTCAAGGCGAGGCCTATCACCAGGGCACGATAGATCTAGCTTGTCGTCACCTAACAGCATTTATTACACCATGGGGATTATACGAATGGGTGAGGATCCCTTTTGGCTTGGCAAATGCTCCCGCTTGTTTCCAGCGTTTCCTGGAAAACTGCCTAGATGGGTTAAGGGGCAATATCTGTGTCCTTATTTAGATGACATTATTGTCTTCATTAAAACATTTGAAGAGCAAGTAGAACATATTCGGCAAGTTCTTCAGCGCCTCCAGTCTCACGGAGTGAAATTGAAGCCACGGAAGTGCAAACTGTTCCGAAGAGAGGTACATTTTCTGGGCCGTTTGTGTCAGAAGGTGGATATAGACCTGACCTAGCGAATTTAGAAGATGTTGTGAAGCTGAAAGACACCCAACCACAAACTATCGGTGATGTTCGCAAATTACTTGGATTACTTGGCTATTACCGTCGCTATATACCAAACTTTGCAAGAATGGCAAAACCATTGTTTGATCTTACTAAAAGGTCACAAGAATCACAAAGGAAGAAACCAGTAAAGAAAACTAAGTACCAGGCAAGCTCGAAGAGAGCCATTGAATGGAACACTGCTCATCAGAAGTCTCTAGAAATACTCATTAGCCACTTGATCCAGCCACCTATTCTAGCCTATCCTGATTATAGCCAGTCATTCGTGTTGCGTACAGACGTGTCGATTGAAGGACTTGGTGCTGTGTTATACCAGAGATAGGGCAGTGCCATGCGTGTGACTGGTTATGCCTTTAGATCCCTTACTACAGCTGAGCAGCGATACCATTTATATTCTGGAAAGCTCGAGTCCCTGGCTCTCAAGTGGGCCATTTGTGAACAGTTCCGCGACTATTTATACTACTCACAAGGCTTCACCGTGTACAATGACAACAATCCTTTGACATTCATCTTGACATCAGCTCGCCTCAGTGCAACGCTGGGTGGCAGAACTTTCTGACTTTATGTTTGACATTAAGTACAGACCAGGAAAATCCATTGGTGATGCAGATGCACTATCCCGAATACCACTTGACATTGAGAGTTACATGAAAGAGTATACTATGGAAACGTCTAGAGAAACCCTTCAAAGTCATGTTGATATGATCAAAGGCAGACATAGTGGTAATGTTACTTGGACCTCATCTGTGACCAAGAATGTGGAACTGATCAATGAGGTAACAACAGTAGAGTCAAGTTTATCCATTACTCGTCCTATCAGTGACACAGAAATTCGATTTGACCAGTAATCTGATCCTGAAATCAGCAGAGCGATTACTTACTTAGAATCAAGAAAGTATCCAACCAAAGTTGATAGACTTGGAGAGACTCCAAACACTAAAGTCCTTATGCGCGAGTGGAACTACCTCAGGCTTGGTGATGATAAAATCTTGAGAAGACAAAACGTGACACATGCCACAAAAACACCAGCGCCCAGTTCTTAAGTATCTTCACAATGACATGGGTCATCTAGGAGCAAACCGTGTTTGCCAACTTGCAAGAGACCGATTCTATTGGCCACGTATGCAGGAGGTCATCGAAGCCTATTGTACCAAAATTTGCTCATGTCTCAATCAGAAAAGACTTGGAAGAGAAAACAGAGCACCTATGGAACATCTTAAATAATCCACATCATTTGAATAGATCTCTGTTGACTTCTTAAATCTTGAACCAAGTAGTGATTATGAGTATATCTTAGTGATTGTGAATCACTTCACTCGCTTTGCTCAGGCATATTCCACTAAGACAAAGGCAGCCCGTGCAGCAGCAGATCTAGAGAAACTGTTCAATGATTTCATCCCAAGTAGAATCCACCATGACCTAGGTCGTGAGTTTGATAACCAGCTTTTTCATTCTCTGAAAAATTACTGTGGTGTTAGTTAGAGTCCCACATCACCATACCACCCTCAAGGGAATGGCCAGATGGATCGAAAGATTTAGCGAGACTCTCTTTGCTATGCTGCGCACATTGCTTGAATCACAAAACATTGCACTGGAAAAACCATGTCAACAAGGTGGTTCATGCCTACAATAAAATAATGCGACTGGCTTCTCGTAGTTCTATCAAGAATACCTGTCGTTCTTGTATTTCAGCTTGGCAAGCCGTCAGCTCCAGTTAGTCATCCCGAGTATGCTAAAAAATGGAAAAATGTTATATCTGAAGTCTACTCAGTTAGCACAAGAAAGAACTTCAACACAGGTTGCCAAAAACAAGGATGTGTATGATCGCAGAGTCAATACTTCACAACTTGAACAAGGTAATAGGGTTCTCATCGAAACCTAAAGTTCAATAGTCATAAAACAGAAAGGATCCCTTCCAGTGTATGAAAGGCAAGCAGAGGACCAAAGTGGCCCAAGACGTACCCTCCAACAAAACTTATTACTGCCCTGTGATCTCCTAGCTAGGGAAACTCCAGTTCCTGCTCCTAAAGAATCACAACCTTCCGATCCAGCCCTAGATCCGGCACACCAAGAGCCTACAGATGAGGAAGACGAAAAACCTAGGAGTTTTTATCTGTGCACAAAAATTGTTCATTTACAGTTTTCAAGAAATTTTTAAAATTGATGTTGACTAGAAGATTTAAAATGACTAGAATATTAAGAGCTTAGAGATTCAAATTTCCATATTTATAAAGAAACGAAATGGTAATTATCATATTTCGTGCGAGAAAAACCTACGAGTTTTTATCTGTGCACGACAATTGTTCATTTACAGTTTTCAGGGAATTTTTAAAATTGATGTTGACTAGAAGATTATAATGACTAGAATATTAAAAGCGTAGAGATTCAATATATTAAAATTCTTAGATAAGTTTTCGTTATAATCTTGCATTTTCACATTTTTTGTTTCAGAGGCAACGAGTACTTATTTTATTGATCCTTTATCAACAGTTTCAAAACAATAGCCCTAATAAGCTTGAAAACAACAACAAAGGAGATCTTGTAGCGATTGTGAATTTTTTGCATAACTTTTTCAAAGAAACTTTTCAAAAACACCACAAGTTAATATTGTGTTAGAAAAATGTATTATAAAGATCAAAATCGCTTCTGCTTTTTAATTTTTTTAGCAATATAGACTGAAAAACCAACGAAAATACAAGAGTAGAAGTTACTAGGAATTCTGAAAAAATGAGAAGAGTACTAGAAAGCTCACGTAATCAAATTAAATATTATTTCTCTGAACAGAATTCGTACAATACATGTCATTTGGTTTTCCATCTAAGGCAATGATCTAAAAACCTTCCGGTATTTCGTAACAACTATCAGCAACTGTAAATCATCTTTAATTAAGTTTGAAAACAATTTATCGTTTAAATGAATAATTTATATTATACTGGGCTAGCGAATACAGCAACCAAAATTTTTGCATATGCGCATTTCTGAATTTATTACTCATTTCCTTCACCCTTTATAAAGTTGATTTATATCAGGAAGCAATTAAATATCTCTGCACAATCAAAACTGTTAGAAGTAATGTTGATTAAACAAAAAAAAATTGAATTGAAAATATTTAAAACCTAGAATTAAAGTGTAATATATTTTGCAATATATTTAAAATGCTTTATTTTTTCATTATTACAACACATTGTTTGCTTTGTGCTTCAGTCCCTACCAAGTTGCCGTAGCAACCAATGCAAGAACATGGCAGTGTCAGAGTGAAAAATATAATTCAATGTTTTTTTATTGTACAGTTCAAAAACAAGCAAGAAAATCTTCTATCTATTTTCTGAAATGGTTCTGAAGTTTTAAAACCAAAAAATATTAAATGATTTTATTATAGTCTCAAAAACGCTGGACGGGAAAGAAAGTTTTTGTGGAAGCTGTTTAAAAGCGCGAAAGTGTTGGGGAAAAAATAAAGGAAAAAAAAGTAACGCATCAAGAACTAGCAAGTCGTTAACGAGTTGTGAAAAAAATGCTGGTATTATATCTTTGCCAAACACATTAAAGCTATTCAGTGTGATATATGGTGAATTAACGTCTGAAACGTAAGCACTCCAGTCAATTCCAAGTCTTACCTTTTCAAATGCTGCCGTAAGAGCTTCATGTTGTTGCGTCCACTTTCAATTCGGCCAGAATAATTTGTCAATGTTCATCTCCTGAACAGTTTAAGAAACACAAAAAGTTGGACAAAAGGGAAAATAACTCATATGGTACATATAAATTTTGAACCAGCTGTTCCAGGTTTCAAAAGCAATTTCATTTGTGACGAGTTTCCTCGAGGCCGCTATCACGTGATCAAAACAGACTGCGGGAGTCCTTCGCTTCTAAAGGTTCACTAAGGGCCTAACGGAGTATAATTATACATTTTTGTTGCTTTCATTTTACACGCTTTTTTCATAAGAACAACTTTGTAAAGAACAATGAGGCTCAGATGGGCGGAAAATTAAGAACAATTTAAGAACAAGCTCAGGCTAAGGCTTAAAATAAGTGAAAATGTTTCTAGTTGAAACTTTATTGAATCTTGTAATTAATTTTAAAAAAAGTTCGCAAAGTGTACAGTAAAAACACAGAAGCACAGTTTCCCATACTTATTATTATATCTACTATTGACCCAAAATGATAACGTATTCATATAATATTAAAAATTCCTCGTACGATCAGTTTCAACTGTTGCACATGTATGTTTTAACAATACTATACAAGAATGAAGAAAGAAAAAGAACAAGTAAGAACATTCGACAATTATCCAAAGTCAGTCTTGGACTGGTATAACTTCGATCCCGTAAATGTCATTAAGTCTGATATAAACAGAGGTTTTCTCAAAATACAGACGATCAGCATTGTTTTTCAATGCCTTGTTTTTTTGTTTTGGTTTCTCATCATTTCAAACCGCTCACAGAAATAAGAACAAATTTAAAAACAAATTGAGGCTGAAGCAGCCAAATATTAAGAACAATGAGCCTAGGCAAAATTTACTAATTCTTATAAAAAAGCGTGTATATCGATAAAACTTTAGTTTTGAGTAATTATATTCAGATTGGCATAATTTTTAGCAAAGTCAGTTTCAGGGGTAGCGAATGGCAAATCCGAGACGCCGAGACGGAGTTTTTAAAATCTGAGCCCGAGACTTTAAAGAGCAATGAATAATCCCCGCGACCGAGACTTATTAACGATACGAGTGTGGTTTCCTCTGAAAACAGCTAAGTAAAACATTGAACTACTGAGACGAATTGTGCAAGATATTCTAAAGTAAAGGACACTAATTTACAAGAATAACGGAGTTTAAAAAAATCGTTAACAAAACCAAAATGCCGAGACACCAAGCAAATTTCAAGTAAAGTCGATATTTCGAGCTTTGCCGTAAATGCCGAGAATGCTAACCATTTTGTGAGAAAGTCAGAGACTGCGCGTATGCGAGACGGAGAAAAAAAAAACAAGAAAAAATACGAGGCCTCGAGACATGACAAAAAAGGTGACGAGATTTTGAGAACTAGGCGTGTTTTGCCAAGACTTTTATTTTTAAGGACCATTCGCTACCACTAGTTTTCCAATTTATTTCCGAACAACAAAATCGATTATGACCATTATTGTAGTTGAATCGAACCTGCCCGTTACGGCTTTTGTAATAAAAATTACAACAGTTCAATTGCAGAAGCAAAAGACTTGGATATTAACTGTGTGTGTGAATTGTAATTTGGGGAGCTTGAAAAATTGCTTTGCTTTACATTTCAATAGCAAACAACTGTTGGTTCACATAAAAAGTTAGACTCTAAGACTAATAAAATGGGTGCCCATTGATTCAGGTAATTAGCACTTCAAACAGGCACTTAAAAACAGCATTCAAATTTTGGTGCATGAACGAGGTAATTAACTGAAATTAAACTGCCTGGGCTCACCGGGTCTTTTTTAATTTAAATATGGATTTTCATAGCTATAAAGGTATATAAAAGCAAAAACCATACCAATGCAATTCGTTTAAAAAATTGCTATAAAGCCAAAGGGCTATCGGGTGTTAAGGGCTATATCAGTTAAATTCGTTAAGCCGGGCTATCTTTTAGAAATTTGTTTTTGAGGAGCAATATGTATATCTTGAAAAAATATTGAAATAATGCGAGGAACTGACTTTTTGAGTTGGCCGATATTGACTTCTTACACCACTTGCGGAGATCGATAATTACAAAACTTCAATCTTGTTACAGTTTCTAAACACTTCCTTTCTAAAATAATATTATTTCAATCTTGTTACAGTTTCTAAACACTTCCTTTCTAAAATAATATTATTTCAATCTTGTTACAGTTTCTGAACACTTCCTTTCTAAAATTTCAATCTTGGGCAGTTTCTGAACACTTCCTTTCTAAACTTTCAGTCTTATTAAAGTCTCTGAACACTTTTTTTTGTAAAATTTCAATCTTATTACAGTTTATAAACACTTCCTTTCTAAAATTTCAATCTTATTACAGTTTCTGAACACTTCCTTTCTAAAATTTCTTATTACAGTTTCTGAACACTTCCTTTTTAACTCCGATCACACTTCTCTTGATACTGCAACCATTCGCGAAGCTAGAAAAGCTAGTCTCATTATCAGAGCCAAACCTATTGAGCCTAATGGTTTAAATACAAGAAATAAAAGACACTAACGGAATATTTCCGATCCTGTCAATTTTCCTTATTTGTAAACTACTTTTTTTTAAAAAAAAAATACTTGTATATGTAACGTTCATCCATTTATACACCTAAAGAAAGCTGGTAATGGCCAGCCGAAATAATATTGTGATTATACAAATTTACTACGTCGTATTGGTTTTGCCTTTTTAAGCCAACATCAGCAGAATTTTCGTGAATCGGGTTACCTGCATTAGTTTTCGTCAATCTTAAGCCTCGTTTTGATGTTTTATTATGCGCCATAATGCATGCGTTCAGCGGTTATTTAAGAAACTGGAAAAGGGTCTATTACTTGCTGTACGATAACTTTTTTAAAAGAGAAAATATGAAGCATGCGTTAAACAAATTGCTTTTATATAAGAATTTCAAGTGTAAAGAACGGGTATTACCATCGAGAAAAAATGTTATAGCAAAACCTGTGCAAAAACTTTCTGTTTTGTTCAATCCGGGGAACCAAGTCAACTAAATCATAATGGATTAAAGTTATGAAATACATAAAAGAAAAGCTGACAAACAACGAAAGTAAATTTTGGCACCTTTTTTTCGACCGGTATGATGAAGATATTTTAACCACTTATTTATACAGTTACCATGCAGAATCAACTTATTGCTTTAAATATTTTAATCAGATATACTTCGGCAAATTGTTTTTACTTGGCAACCAAAATTTCGCAGACATGTTATTTTCACATGCAGTATGATGTTTACACGAAGCGCAGCTCGATCCTACAGTCATGTAAAAACCAAGAGAGGGATGAAGGGTAAGAGAGTGAGTCCTCCATATAAATCTTATTCATAGGGTAATCCCTATCAAGTGATTTTAAAACATGGTACCCATCTCTTCCGCGGATGTAGACTTAGACTTTTCATAAAAATGACCTGAGATGAAATGGCAGGAAATATAGAGCAAAGTCCTTTTTTAAGTTTTGGCAACGAACTCGACTATTCCTTCACGTCTATTGCACGAAAACATCCACACAACAAGCGAGTGACATCCGTCCGCGGAAGAGCTGGGTACCATGTCTAAAAATAACTTGAGAAGGATTACCGTTGGAATAAGACCTCTACGAAGGATTCGCTCTCTTACTTAATCCTCCCTTGTATAAACTTATTTCTTTCCCTATCGTCGTTAAGGGCTATATCTAAGAAATTAAGCTCAAATCCTAAAAGATTTTTAAGCAATTATAGAAAGAAAAAGCGAGCACGTTGTGAGATATTTGAAATCCTCTGGAATCATTTATGTTGCTGCTTTGAAATGCAATTTGCATCTATAAAATTTTAATTACATTTTATATTGGTTTCGATCATTTTTCTTCGTGAAGGCATGGAATGCGGCCTCTTTTGACTTTGCAATTAGATTTAAGTTTAATACACACTTAATGAGGTTGATGTTCGTACTGCTCTTAATTGCATGAGATCGACCGCAAAGGTTTCACTTGTAGCTAACAAGTTATTTATGAACACAAGATACATGAAAAATGATTGCAATTAATTCAACCTGTTTTTTTGACAACGCAAATAGGTATTGTTTAGAGAATACTTATCCACCAAACATAGCTCGTCAGTGGAGTAGCCATGATCGTCAAGTTTTGTAATCCCGAGAGGTGAATCTGTCACATCAAACCGCTGACACATTTTTGCTTCCACAGTGAAAACAAAATTGTTGTCGTTTAACGCCTCTTCTTTCACTTTTTTCACCAAAAAAAACTGTTTACGGTAACACAAAACTGATTTCGGTAAGTATAATAAATCAGTAAAATTTGTACACTTTTGGAAAAAAGATTTTGGACTTTATTTTTCCTTTTAAAATACAGTATAGAAAGTAAAACGTTTGCAAAACTCAGAAAATATAATACTCCACAGAAATTTTTACATTCTTTCGGACCCTGTTATTAGAAAACAATAAAAAGCGCTTCTTTTGAATTTTGTTGCTCTCTTTTGTTCTCCTAACTTCTCTTATGGCATTGATTTTTTTTGCCTTGATTACCCATGATGCCTTAATTTAATAGTGAGCGGGTTTATAGTCATTGTCAGCATCCAAAAGCATACAGTTTTAAAACCCCTTAACAGCTCAAGGTTAAAGAAAGGATTTGCATTGAAAAACATAACAGATCCTTGAACTTATTGTGATAGCTGATCCAAAGAATCTAAAACACGTGTTATTTTTTTCAGTATCGCAAAGTTTCTTATCCCAACATCTTTGTTGCGTATTTTTGTTAAAATGTTGTTACGAAGATTTTGTCTCAAATTTTTTTCTCGAATTTTTTTAGCTCAAGAGTTTTTGTTTCGAAACTTACTGTCGCGAAGATTTTCTCAAATATTTTGTCGCAAACTTTTACAGTAGCCCATTTTTGGCTGTCGTAGTTCTCTGATAAAGTTCCTCCTTTCAGTCAATTAAATATCGCTAAAACTTTTCAGCTGCCGACAGAGCTTGAAATAAGCAACCTCGTACCCGGGCTCATTTCACTCTTTTCAATGGGTCTAGGTACGAGGTTGTGAAATAATTGGGTCAGACTTCATTAATTAGCCACCAACTTTAGAAAGCGAATGAAAACGATAAAAGAGATAGGAGCAACTGTATAATTGAAAAGGCTTTGCACCAAGCGAAAACAAAGATGAAACTTTGGATTATAATAACAGCAGTTTCAATAGGAAGACATCGATGATTGCAAAACCATTTAAAAATCAACCATACCATCTTTGTCAAACTTTCATTGCATCTCAGAACTTTATTCAACATACCAGTTTGTGTTATCCGGGGTAACGCCAATTGAAAACTACATAAACAATTCAGAGCTTTTAATTTTGTAACTCTGAGGCACGTTCAGCTCAGTGGGCAATGACCAGTGTAAACAAAGATTATTCATATTTCTGATTACTACAATATTACTAGTCCATTCCCCCGCTGATATTAAAAATCTATTTTCAATTATAAGGAAGAAGAACTGTGACAAAGAAATAACATTTTAACTGTCTTTAGCCCGAGGGAAATAGTTAAGCTTGCTGCCGTACATCGATTACAGAGAACCAAATAAATATTAACATCTTAGGTAAACTATACTCAATAACCAATTACGATAAGTTCGTGCGTACGTGCGTACGTGCATCTCATCACTCGAAAGATACGTGATACAAAGTTTTCAGTATGGTAGATATTTACTGGTGAATAGTCTATACCACAAATAATCCACGGATTATGGGAAGAAATCTTTGAAACCTATGCTCTGGGAAACTTATCACCAAGCCAAAACTTAGTGTTTCAAAGTAACAAAAAAGCTATCAGGTCATGATTCCTTTGAGGAATCCCTTCGTTAATCTGCGATGAGATTATTTCGGTAATTTCTCGGACTATGCACTGAAAACTCTTGACCAAAAAAATTTCCTTCAACAACAACAAATTCATTTCTCACTCATATGATTAATTTTCTGTTTAAAATTTCTAGATATGTGTCTCTTATTATTATAAGAGTGACATTACAGGACTTCGAATCTTTATAACTTAAGCTTAAAACATTTCAACAAGTTTTACGGGAAATTAATTTAACTTTCGAGTAGTCAAGTCTAAACCAATGAAAGGCATAATTATTACTTCAAAGTATTTTCATTTAATGCCGTGCATTGAGTGTTCAAAGGCGGCTTATTCGCGAATAATTTCTAATTCCCAGAAAAATGACTGACAAGAAACATGAGGTGTGTTTGAGGAACCAGTTCCTCTACACTAATCCGCTCAGGTCTTTGTGAAATAGTTTTGGGATATCATTAACTAAAGGAGATACGTCAAGCCATAACTCGTGAACGCAAAAAAACATTAAGTATTATAAGATTAACTTGTACTTACTGTAAAGACGAAAGAGTCTTGCCAGAACTACATTGTCTAACTTGAAAGACCCCGACTGTTTTCAACGCACTAATGGTTGCTGGTGGCCTTCTCATTTATGGTCATAGACTTTTTGATGAATAAACAATCTTGACGGCTGTTATAACACGGACAGAAGGAGCCATGATGGCTGCAGTGAATTCAGTAATGTACGTGGAGTTATTAAAAGCTGCAGTAAATCATCCAGTGCTGTCAGGAAATAGATAAATTTTAACTTTGGGAGGCTTGTTATGGCGTGTTCGAATAGAATGAATGACTGATGGAGTTTGGTTTAGATCGCACACGATATGCGGTTTTTTTGTGTGCGAGCATTTGTTATGTCAAAACTGTCACTAATCAGCGAGCTTAAGAGACATCAAGAACAGCTGGGCCAATATGAAAGCAGCTTTTCCATTTGTGGCCCCAGGGCAAGAAAGAGATGGCTAACTTAATGTTATAGTAATAAGTTTCACAAAACCCTTTTCCTCACGCAAAAGACTCATTTTTTGATTTTAACTAATACACGAAACAAAGCTGAGATTCACTCGCTGTGTTTACAACAAAAAAGCAATTATATAACGCAAGGCAAATTTAAAATGTTTGATCCAAAGTATATTAATAAATCATTAAAGTTATGATGTCAGTTGCTTAATAAATCGCTATAATGATTTCCATTTGATCAAAGACTTCTTCAGTTCTTGTTTTCATTTAGTTGTCATTTAAAAAAAAATTGGAGCCAATGACCTTTACTTTACTTTTTTTTTGCGTTCATCTCCTTAAATATTCGTTTATATTGACAGTTACATTAAAATTAAAAGGCCTGCCGGCTAGCGGTTTTTACAAATTTTAACAATATTGATTGTGACTTTTCTTAAAGTTTAGTTTGGTGAGCAGCTCAGGAGAGCTATTCAAAATAATCCAGAAGTTCTGCTAGACGATGCCGCGGCAAGACTGTTTTAAAACTTCATGGACATCATAAACTACTATTTCGTGCTGTATCAGCTGTAATGGCAAACATAATTTGGGCTAGCTGTTGGAATCATAAAATGTATAATAATCAATTTTCGATTATTTTTTAAATCTAAAGCTGCTTGCTAATGAGTTAAAGTTCTTCCTGCATGTCAAAGACAAGCTTTGTACGTTAGATTAAGCCTAATCTTGGTATAAATCCCTTAGTCCAGATTGTTTAAATAAGTTCCTCAAATGCCTATTAGCGCGCCGATTAAATAAACCCCGATTGGGTTCGTTAATCGTATTTTAATAAATAAGCTATTTTCACTGTCTAAAATACGCGCGCAGAACTGGTCGAAATCGATCACGTGATTTTGCATTACCTGTCAACACTATTAAGAGTGCCATGCTGTATTGAAAATGGCCGACTCTTCAATAAATGCCGGCGTTATTACTAAATTACACACCACTGGATAGATGAGTCAAAATGATTTTTTTGAACTTTAAGTCCAGTGAAAGTTGTTATATATCAGACAAGTGATTTTGCGGGCTTTTTGACCCATCGCACCGGCACAAGTCGAAACTTTCGCGCCTTTCAACAAGTTTGAAGTTTGGGTTTTTTGTATACAACCTCAGCACTTTACGACGTTTTATTCGCTTTTTACTTTCAAAGTGGAATTACCCTTTGCTAGATGCACTGAATACCGGGTGTATATTTAAGATTACATAATGCAACGATGTGAATCTCTACAGGATTGCTTTGTCAAATCGTAGTTTTTAATTTGTCAGTGAACGGCTTTGTTTTCCGAGCCGGTATTGGGTTACAACTTTGAGCATTATATACAGTTAGTTTATTCGCGCTCTTCAAACCGTTATGCATCGGTCAAATCGAGGCTTAAACATCTACACCGGTCAACCCTCGGGTATTTGATCAGCTTTCATGCCCGCGGAGGCGGGAATTTGACACCAGGATGTGTCCCGGGGATCGGGCATTTTGAACGTAAGGGAGGGGGAGAGTCGGACATTTGAACAAAACCGAAATACCTGATCGAACGATTCATAGTTTCCAGAGTGAACTTTTATGACATAAATCAAAGCATTTCTCAAACAAAATACTACGTTTTAAATCGCCCAACCTTTTAAGCACGTACCTGTGATTCTAGGATGTACAATATTTACAACAAATATTGTGATAAAAACAGCTCTCTGTGACTGAATTCGAGTCTTCTTCGGCGAGGATTCGATTGTTTGTCATGGTCAGCAGCCATCGCCACATGGCAGTTCGATTTTGTAAAGTACAAAGAAACGAGAAATCAATGCATTTTTTCAATTTCAGTCCCGGGGGTGGTGGCATTTGATCACAAATCCATCATAAATGGTGGGGCATTTGATCGGCAATCTTGTCCCGGGGGTGGGGAATTTGATCATAAAAATTTCAAAAGTTCAAATGCCCGAGGATTGCCCGGGGGGGATATGTTTAAGCTTCGATTTGATTGATGCATTATACTGACGAGTCCCAAACAGGACGAAACAGTTGCTGCCTTAATCCGAGTTCCTTTTCATATTAATTTTTTCACTGAGAAACTAATTTTAACTTAGTTTTTCAGCAATTAATTTATTATACATGACTATCACAATATTTGCTGTACACGCGAGAGTGACAGTGATAGACCTACTGAAAATTTCCAGCTTCCAACAGCTGTGGCTTCATAGCTCAGTTGTTAAGAGTACTATACCGGAATAGAGGTCACAAGTTTGAAACTCGTTAAGGTTCTCTTTCGTAATTTTTTAATTGTACTTAATCGTGAATATGTAACGTTTTTACTTACTCAGCGGTTCAGACTAGGTCTTGACATAATCGTTGTACACTTCAGAGTGGCATTGATGGAGCCACTTAAAATGACCTGCTCTCCCATTTGTGGCTTCATAGCTCAGTTGGTTAGAGCACTACACCAGTATTGTAGAGGTCACATGCGCAAATCACGTTGAAGCCTGAAGGTTCTATTTTAAGGCTTCCCTTTGGTATTACTTTAATTTAGTAACCGTGCATTGCGTTAAAATGTTCTAGGAACTTGATTCCCCGAACACTCAAATTCACCGCCGTATGGTTAGCCTAGTTGAAAAAGTAGCAGTCTATCGCGAGGGAGGCTCAGGTTCGATTCCCGGCCGGACCAACACTCAGGGTCTTAAAATAATTGAGGAGAAGTTGCTGCCTTTGCTCTAACATCTGCAAATGGTTAGACCTTTGCGTCTTCTCGGGATTTATGTGTATGTGTCGGTCATGTGAAAGGTCTCCGTCCACCTTAGAGTGGTAAAGATGGTGTCTCCAATTAGTAGGCCTTTCGCCAGCTAAATAAATTGACACCTAAATAAAGTCATTTATTTATTTATTTACTTTTTATAAATTAATGAATAAGCAATTTATAACAAAACGTCAAAATGCCAAACATATTCTGCCGCTGATACTTATGTTATTTCATGATTTAGAGCAAAAATCAAAGTATTCAAAGTATTCAACTTTGTTTCAATTTTTTATTCAGACTTAAATGGGAAATATGATTCGGTTTGATCGGTTCGAAAAACCAATACAACACTTGAAGTAACATTCCGATGCTCGGCATCTACGTTGGAAAAATGCTTTCGACCTCACAAAGACGATATGAACTGAAGAATAAGTTTAGCAGACTTCCAAGGTCTTTCAAATGAAATTGCGTGCCCGCAGCGATCTAAAATGTGAATCTGGCAGTTTTTTATCTTCTTTTCCAGTACTTCAACCGCTGACACATCCAAGATCTGCGGGGATAATTAAACTGATTATAGAACTAAAAGTATAGAACATAGTTCAAACGTAGAAATTTCTGTTATAGACAAAATCCAAGATCTGCGGGGAAAATTAAACTGATTATAGAACTAAAAGTATAGAACATAGTTCAAACTTAGAAATTTCTGTTATAGACAAAATCCAAAAGTTGTAGTGCCACAGATCAAGTCTATTCAATTTCGAGGCTCAATTTTTTAGTACTTTTTTGTGTCCTACAGCATTTCGTACCTATACTGGGTTGCCTGTTGGAAACCAATCTAAAATAGGGCTGGTTTTTCTGTTAGTGAGAAATTGGAATTCTGGGGCAGGTTTACCAAATACAGATTCGCACACCCATTGGCTTGAGACTTGCTATTGCAACGTGGCCAAGGATTTATCCACCATTTGGGAATCTTTGCAATATGGAACTTTTATGTCAAACATCTTAAGTATTTCTCAACCGATGTCGGTAAATCTTTAATTTTGAAGCTCAGCAAACGTGTGTATTATTTTCTAATAGATTAGACATATCCTGTTTGTAACCAGCGACCAAAATATGAACTAGAACGCAAGTCGGCAACTCGCATCAACAAAGATTTCGACCTGCTTAGAAGGGACTGTGAGTGTTAATACAGTTTCTTCATGGAACAAAGTGGCTTCGAAAATAAAGGTGAATTTCAAAATGTGCTTGTTTCTCGTTTCATTCTTTTGTTATTTTGTTATCCTTTATAGTTACATAAAATAGTGATGGTAATAACGCTTGAGAGTTGAGTTGACGATTTTATGTTTATCATTTGCAGGGATGTGATATAAACTTCATATTTCTTTTAAAAAGAAAAAGTTAGTTACCCTATAAATCAGAACGTTAAGAAAACATTAAGTTTGTGCTAGAATATAGATAAAGAATCGTTCGAGGACCAAGTTTTGATACTGTGAAATTTGTTTATTTAATCCGGACACAAAACACAACAGTAGTAAAATACGCACTGGTTCTCGGAATCAAATTCGGTTTATTTTTATTTCAAAAGTGAATACACAGCTTCTGTTCATTGATAATTTAGATTTTATCGCAATGCATTAATTTATAATCGGGTTCTTTGTGTGATTTTCTTATCTGCAAAAGCTAACTCAGCTTCCAGTCCTTCCGAGATCGGTAAAAAAGTACTGGGACCTAACAAGCGATGGTTAATGTCCGTCCAGGGGGAGTTAAACACTACAAAAACCGAAGATAAGCACCGGCTCCATTAAATTTCTAGGTTCGGAAAAGGATTTAAGTTTTATAGTCTGAAGTTAACAGAGAGATACACATTTTGTAACGAAGTTTGCAGAGACCTAGTTGTTGTTTCCTAGGTGTAAAGTAACAACGACATCACTAACCTTGTCATGTTTTCCCCAGAGGACTAGGGTAGGGACCTCTATGTCTTCCAGCTTTTCGTGTAGCAAGAAGCGATGATTTGGATGAGCGATATCATCTAGAACTAAAAAAAGTACGATTTACAAAAATTAATGTGGAATATATTCTGGTCTATATTGTCTCGAATACTACAAATCCATGCAAGCATAGGTTTCATAACACAGCTAACTTTAGCGAATCTATCTCTATATTTATTTGCCTCATTAACAAAAGTCCTTCAGTTTCTTTTGAGGTTGCAAAACAGAAGTTTAAAGTATTGAAAGTTCTTTGTAAAAGTATTGTGTCTAAAAAACTTAAACCTCAGATACTCTTTCTTTAATGCGCATTGAATGTAAGGCTCGTTGGCAACTTTTTCTCCTTTACTTTGAGAGATTTGAAATAGATATCGTATAGACTCAATAGAATAATGATAATCGATGACTTGGCAATAATGACTGTATGCTAGTCACCCTTATTGCAGTCTAGGGACTGAATTGCAAGGACTAGGCTCTACGAGCTCGGACCGAAAGCATGTGAAGGCGCCTCTAGCAGCCACTATACGGTCCACGCATGACCTCGGAGCACAGCAACACAGTCAGTTAATATGGGGTATGTTTTAAGGGGTAAGGGAAGG
>JANCMA020029187.1:0-16763 GCA_024336925.2 Zoanthus solanderi
TGCAACTATTATTATCAGTTTACATTTATAATGATCTCGAAAAACAACTAAAAAACTACCTGCTTTCCCCTCCAGCTCATGGAATTGCTGGTTCTGTCATAAAGAAGAACTACATAGCGTTCCAAGTGGGCCATGCATACATCACTGATAACTGAAGAACTGATTGAAAGCTCCATAAAAGCCTCTGTAACTTCCGAATAGCTTCTCCATGTAGTGAAGGGAGTTTTCTTTCCTCTTCCAGTGAAGCAGGAGACCGTATCACAGCCGGTGAAAAACTTTTTGATATTTCGTGCGTAGGTATATATTTGAAGTTTACATCTGTACCATATGCAACCCATATTTGCACCTGCGTTTCACGATATGTATCAGAAAAGCTTACAGCCAAGACAACTACGTCTGTATCAACTGTTCGGATAAGAATGTTGTGATGACCTTTCTTGAGAGCTTCTGCGGCATGTAAGAAAATCCTGGTATGCGCTTCTTCTTGAGAGCATGGAGAAAGATTGCCATTAGCAGTTTGTGGTGGGTAAGACAGGATGCTTTGTTGAATTGTGGTAATGAATTGTTTGTTTTGAGGCACTTTAAGCGCTTCCAAGCTCTCCCTATGGAACGTGAAAAGTTCTTTCTTGTTACCATTAACTCGTAAAAATTGATGCCAATTACGAGGTAGCTGGTTATTAGCTTGCACACGTCTTCTTGCGCCGCTTCCGCGACGATTTCTTGTGGAATTCTTCAAGCTTTTTTCATGGTACTCGTCCCAAACAATATCAACTCGCTTGACTTTCTGAAGGTGTCTTTGCACATAAGGAATAAAAGAATTACTTGCATAGTCTGCAAAAATCTTATCTGTTGACTTTGGTTGGTTTTAACATATTAACTGCTGCAGCTCGATCAATAATGACAACATCGACATCTGGAATTTCATTTTGAGAAGCTGCTAGAAATATTAGACAGTCGGTCAGTTCTGACTTCTTTTGAGGGAGACGTAATTCGCCATTATTGGAAATTGATGGAGGATATCCATGATTCTCATGTTAAAAAAATTCATCTAAGTTTCCCTCGCGATTTTGACATGAAATGTACAGTCTTGAGAAGAGAGAACAATCAGTTTTAACAGACATTAGTTTTTGCTTGTCTGAACTTGTAGCTTTTGGAGCAGGGCAGTTGAATACGGTCAGTTTGTTTCTTTCTATGGGATCAAAGATGGACTTCTTATGCTGTTCAAGACGCTCGTTCTCAAAAGTATTATACTGTTATTTTCCTGTTGCTTCTGCTTTCCGCAATCTGGTAACAGCATCGGATCCAAGAATTTCTTTAGTGTGGAGTGCCACTAGGTCTTCCGTTTCTTCAAGGAAAGGATTACCCATTTCTTCTATTGCTGCTACCAATGCTTTTACATCTTTTCGAAATGCAGATTGAATGCTTGGAGTTTCTTCGTGGTGTCTTAACTTGTCCTTCTTGCTTTGACTGGTCTGTGGCAACATGCTTGATTCAATTTCTGTAATTACCCTTGCTACCTCAGGCCCGGTCACCATCCACCGGCGAAGTGCATTTGGGTTTTTAGTAAGACCCACTGCACCTCCGTCGCCCTTGACGAAAGCATTATTTTGTTCATGTGCTTGGTCAATTGCCATGGTAGAAAAACGACATATTGTTTTCGTAACAGTGAAATTTCCTTTTTCGAATTCCAAGGCAACATCAGGTGCGTTTTCCTTGAGAGCAAACATGTCCTTTAGATGAACTGGTATCCATCGAGCATAGTTCGTACAATTCATCGAAAAAAACCATGGGACCATCTTGGATAGCGCATCGCAATATAGTTTAAAGTTGGCTTCACGAATCAATCTCACAAAGGCTAGAAGTAACAACTCGAGTTTAAGTGAAACGTGCCAAAATTGGAACTGTGGTATGACTGCACACTTATGGTCACACCAGCTTTGAAATGACAAGATATCACTTCCTTTTTCTCAATATATGATTGGTTGGCTTTATGTAACAGCATAAATAGACTACATGCTGTGATCTGATGAGCTCTTCGCGTACGAGTAATCTTCGTGGCTTTAAGGAAAGACTCCTAGGTGCAGCAACGCCAGCATCTGACAAAGCTTCTGTCCATCCACTATCATATAGCCAGTTTCCAATTGCTTTCTTAAAGTCCATTTCAATATGAAGTCCCTCAAACATTATAACAAATTGCTTTTCTCGTATCTTTCTCGCCAGTGCCATTGGATTTGTTTTGCTACCGCAAAAAGTGGCTGATCCATCGCTATAACTGGCGTTTGACCTGGATTCAGATGTTGAACACATTCTTTGCTGATGTTCATTGTATGAATAATAATTGCTGGTGACTTAGCCTTATCCGGCAGTAGAGGAAGGAGTGAAGTAATTGCAGGTCTTGCATTTTCATTTTTCTGCTGATGACTAGCATGATATGCTGACCAAGAGACTTGCTCAGTAGTACTTTCTTCATTTGATTCTGTGTTTGATTCTGTGTTGAGAGGTTTACTTGTTCTTTCAAGAACTGGTTGGCAAACAAAAGTGACTTGCACAAGATTTGTTAAACTGCGGTCTTCGTAGTCAACTTTCACAAATACTCGCGGTTGTACTGGTCTGTATCTTTGTTTGTCTTTGGACAAAAATTTCAGATGGTGCAGATTTCCCTCTTGACTTGGCGTCTGCTTTCGTCCTTTCGATTTTCATATTACGTTCAAGTTGATCCCATAATTCTCCTTTTTTTCCCACCTTTTCTCCGGTTAATGTTGCCTGCTAAAGGATCGAAGTAAACCACCAGCTTTGAACAATGGCGGGAAACAAACGAGTTAAAGTCACTTCATGTAATGTAACACGAGCTGTCATACAAGAGCGCTGACCAATAGTATCAAGGAGAACGCTGGTCCACGTGTTGATTTTCACGTTTGATTTTCATTTCACGTTCTCTTATTAAATCACGTTCTCATAAGAACTTTTTCTCTTTTTAATTTATCGCAGAAAATTAGATTCCAGATTTTGCCAAGTTAGATACCGTGCCGCAAACCTCAGGCAAACATGATAGCCTATCTCTGATTCTAGAGCTTGACAACCATACTTTATAGGGCTGCATGTACCCATATACCTGTATATATTATCCCAGTCAAAACCCCAAATAATAAGAACCTGGTAATGCTGAAACTAGCCTTTTGTAGAAAACAATTATTTATCTTTTGATCATTGTAAAAATAATACTGACAGTTTAAAGTTTTCAGCTTCCCAGGTTCATAATTATTAATGGATGGGGTGAGGGTTCTTTGGGGATTTCAAATATAGAGAGAAAATTTTTCTAATGAATCCTCCAATACAAGTATTCTCCAACATGTACATTTTTACTTTGTCTAAAATATGATTCCCATCACTAATATTACTCAGTAATATTTTTCAGTGACCCCCTTTATGTTTCTGATGAAAATTTGTGGTTCCCTCCAAGTCCCCATAGCCACCCATCCAATGAAAATTATTATAAATTATAATTACAAATATCAGAATAAGAAACTTCTCGGATACTTTCATTATTGGTTCAATCTGCTGCAGAATATATTAAAATTTTAAAATCTATATTCACTATATGCTTCAAATTAGGGTTTATAACCTTTATTGTTTACTGCATGTAGGGCTTAGAAATTCTTCACAAGCATGGGCTGACTGTTTCCCAAAAGTCTCTGTCTTTGAAAGCCAAGGAGTTGGGTGCCTGTTGTGATGAAAAGGTTTTATTTGGAATATAGTTCCAGTGATCAAATGACTTCAAGAAATCGACCAAAACACTTCTAGTCAGTACCCTAAAAATCCATTAATCACCGTAATTGCTCCTCTTGTAGCTTTAATGACCAAATTTCTGCTTATGAAAAGTTTGGACTTACAGCTACTGTATTAAGCTCGATGAAGTAGATAAGATAAACAAAGACCACATCTTCACTAGTAATATATATTGATTTACAAATCTATGAAGAATCATCACTTGTGTCAGATGTTTCAGTAGATCTCAAGGAAGTAGAGTTCATCACCACACAAACTTGGGATGTCAGCAAAATCATGGACAGCATCAATGTCTGCAAAAATATCGTTAGCAATATCTAAAATTTTTTGCCTTTCTAGTATAGGATAATTTCCATTATGTCTTCAACTGTAAATAGGTGTTCCAAGTTATTACCAAGTTCCTCAATTATACTTTCATCCAGCATACTTTAAAGAAATTTTGATCCATGGATAGATGCTTTTCCATACTGTTCATTTTTTTTGTCATTCAAGACGGAAATAAAGGTTTCTCTCTGTTCAGGGGAAACTTGACGACTGATTATGTTGTCTTTGGCATCCAGTAAATTAATTTCTGGACTTTGGTACAGCTCTGAAGGGCACGAACCACAAGTGCATTTTTTCGCACATATGTCACAACAATTATGTAACACAGACATTGGCTTTTGCTTAACTCTAAAAAAATTTGGATGTCTTTACGACAACAGTGTTCCTTGTTTTTTATGAATTCCCTCATTTTCACATCACAATTACGAAGATGGTAATTTCTATAATAGAGCACACAAACATTACTACTGCCATCTCTACCTCCTCTTCCTGTAGCTTGCACATATGCCTCTATATCCTTTGGTATCCCATAATGTAATACTTTGCTGATATCAGGGATATTTATGCCCATCCCAAGTGCACTAGTAGCTACCACCAGCTCAATCTGGCTATCATACTTCACAATGTCACTTAGCACTTGGTCCTTTGGTCGTTCCGGTGTTCTTCCATGGTACATACCAATATATTTGAGATGGGTATCAGGCAAACACTGAAGAAGAGTGTCATAAATATATCCAAATTCCTTAAGTGAGGAGCAGAAGAGGATAGTCTTTGTATGATACTCATTGTCTTTTAAATCTTTAATTAACCAAGAGAAGGTTTTCTCAAGCTCACCATCTTGGTTGGCCATCTGAACAACATACTTAATGTTTTATCAGCACAAAGACACATAAACTTGCTTTCCTTCATGTGCAGTATCTTGATTAATTTTTTTTTTATTTTTAATACTTGCTGTGGCTCTCAAACACAACATGGGGGCTTTGACAATGGCTCTAATATTTCCAACCTGTGAGTATGCATGATGAAACGGCGTTTTTCCTGATCCTGTGGTTCCCCTTTTAAATAATCGAAGCTAGATCTTAGTATAAATACAATATTTCTACTTTGCTTTTAAAAATAAGGAATAAGGCTAAAGTATAGAATACCCTGCACATTCTTTTTTCTCTAGAAACAAATGCTTATAATTATATATTAAGGACAGTGGTGGCATATTCTATAGTTATTCCTTGAATTAACTATAGAAAACCCTGCCAGTTACAGTGCTGCTCGTGCTTAACTAATGCCTGCGAGCAAGTCACATGCAATTGAATTGCGACTGAAAAGCTTTACGAGTTAGTAGCACCTGCAAAATACCCACTGTAAATTAGGAAAAAAAATTATTTTGAGAGTACACGTAACACACGATTCACTAGAAAAGTACAAATTCAACAGACACTAATACATAAAAAAATGTCATATACATTGGAAATTTAGTCAACGAGTTTTGATCGCTATAGCTTTACAGCAAGGCCTGGAACTTTGTTTTTATTTTGTCAGCAGATTGAGGTCCACAATTACTCCCTATCCCAAAATCTTTATACTCTTTGGATTAAGATGAAACTTGTTGTTTGAACCATGAAAGAGCAAGTGTGTCATGAATTACTAAATGCCATTCCCATATTCAATTTCACGCTGAATGAAGATAACAAGTTTTTGTCTGAGTGTCCTAAAAAATTTAGGTGTCATTCAAAATTAACTTTTCAACCTCCTGTTGATAAATTAATGTTCTAGCAACTAGAAACTATTAAACTCTCCACTAATGCTTCAACAACCGCATAAGAAGTTCAGGCAATATTAGTTGCAGAGCGAAAAATAAATTTTCAAATAATTTTGCATGCTTCCCTGTTTGCCTTTAGTATATTTCATTTTTTTATCTTATTTGTAGTGGATCAAAAATACAAATTTTTCAACTCTCAAAAAATGTATGTGCTTTAATGGCATTTAGAATCTCAAGTATAGCTTTTTTAGAGTGTATTCTTTTCGGAATAATTAATTCTAATTGTTGTTTTGTTTACTTGTTTAAGGCATTCGCTCAATTTTCTATCTTTGGTAATTGAGAATTTCAATCACCGAAAATTGTTAGATTGAATTGTCTAAGTTTAGAATTTATTGCTAGTTTAAATATACAAAGTATATTGCCAGTAGTTAAAAGGAAATGCCTGGTATGTTTTCTTTTCAAAATATTTGGTCGTTTGCAAAACAGCTTACACCAAATTCAAAATTTTAGTGACTTATTTTGAGATGAAGTGGCACAAGTTAGAACTTAAACTTTTTGAAAGACTATCATCAAACTCATAAAACATTTTATTTTGAAATTTATAAATAGCTAGCACAATTTTTTACGTAAAAATTGCACATATTTTCTGAACTTTCTCTCAAACCGAACATTTAAATAGTTTATGCAAGCGAGGCAAACCATGTCGAGTGCAAACATTTTGTTTTTCGTCCACATTTTTTTTTCATGAAAAAATATTTTAGAGGTGTTATTCTTACATGGAAGAAAGAAAAACAGAATGTAAAATGATGGAAACAAATGCAAACAAATATTTCACTGTAGAAATAATGTTTTACTGACTACATCGCCTCAAGCTAAAGTATTTTATATACAGAGTATTTCAGTGAGAACTAAAGCATAGCCACAATGTATAGTTGGTATCTGTTCGTGTCGACCGTAGGATAAAACCAAACAGCCAAGCATTTTTTCACTACCACTTGTGAAATACATAACTTTAGTTATTTTAAATACCAGAACATATAAATGTGCAAATAAACTAAATGGATCGGAGGGTTTTTTTTGACACTGAATTATTCACATTGAATAAGAACTTTGAAGAGGTTCAGAATGTGGTGTTAGAAGTTAAAACCGGTTTGTAGTTTTACGCCACGTAGAAGTTTTCAAGAAACTCAAAACATTAAATGGCCGCAATTCATTATCTTTTCTAAAAATAATAGTTTTACAAACTTAAATAAACATCGAATGTTTCTGTAATTTAAGCAACTCAGGAGCTGGTGTTCGAAGTGGTTCGTGGTTTACGATAAAGATTTAAGGCTAAGAAAATTTATCCATCAAGTATTAATGGTTTGGAGCCACTGGTTTTCAATGTATGTGTTTACTATGTGAATAAACTTACCAATAAACTACACAATGGGATTCGTCCACTACAACCCCAACAACTCGATCCTCGACATCTTTTATCAATGACAAATGGGGAGCAAGCGTCTCTGGACTTGTGAAGATGATGTTGTGGTCTTTGTTTATTGTCTCTACTTTATCGTGCCTAATAGCTGTAAGTCCAAACTTTTCACAAGCAGAAATTTGGTAACTCAAAGCTAAAAGAGGTGCAATTACGATGTTTAATGGATTTTTAGGGTACTGACTAAAAGCGTTTTGATCGATTTCTTGAAGTCGATTGATCACTGGAACTATCATTTGGAATATAAGTGATTTTCCATGTCCTGTAGGTAGTGACACAAAGAAGATATCACATCCATTAATAAAATATTTCAACGATTGTAGTTGTTCACGGGTTAACTCGAGTCCTATTTTACAAGAAACGTCTTTCAAAACTTGTTCGAAGGCTTCTCTCGAAGTATCAAAGCATCTCTTTTCGCTAAACTTCGAAGCACCTCCTGCCATTTTGGATATGATAATGGGCTCAGTTTTGGTCATCGGTTTTAATTTTTTACATAGTCGCGCGCAGGAAAACAAGCTCGACTGGAACAAAACCGATTTTGTTAGCCCAGAATCCGGGGTGACGGCGACTTCAAAAAAAGTACACGATTTCAGCAGAGTCTCATTTTCTTCGCCCGTAATGAGACTCTGCTCGCAGGTTAGATTCAATTACATTTACGTTGCTTTGTTTCTTTTGGCTTTTTCGCCATCAAGGACCACTTGAAGACTGGTATCTGACAATCAAACACTGCACTACAAAATCAAGCACGTTTCATAATTTTTGACAAATATTGTGTTATGCTTTTAAGCTTTGAGAATATAAAAAAAAAATTTTATTATGTGTTCTTTTGAACCAAAATGAGAAGAAAAATACTCAGGTTCTGCACAAGAGGGCGAAAGCTCAGAATTGACGTCCTCAACGAGAGCACGACGGCAAGGAGTAAAGGTGTAAAAGGCTGAATTTACTTCCTGTAGCCATTCTAGTTTTCTCCGTCCTCGTATCTTAAGGTCACTAATATCCCTGAGTCCGTCTCTTACCAGAGGCATTTTGCATTGTACTTTCCATGTTAGATAATTCTTTTCTTTCAGAGGAACTATTCAGAGGACCGTTTTTACTTCAGTGGCCATCTCTCACAATTACACAGACGTTACACGAATTGATCGCAGCACGGTAAATTCCCGAGGCTAGGTAACTAAGTTCAAAAATGTTTCTTCAAGCTTGTGTCACTGGGCCCATAACCTGTTGGCAAAAAAAAATGAATGCTGGTCACGTAGTGCATTTACAACTGAACGTTTAATCAGCAGTGTTTCAAACTGTACAAGTATATGTTGCAACTGTCTGGCTGACATTATGGAAGTGCTTATATAGGCAGAGTTTTGAATGTTCAAGAAAGTAAACATTACTTCAATGTTTCTAAAAGAGAACAACTTTTCTAGAACAAAACACAAAAATAGTAGACATATACACGCTATGCAAAACGAGCGTCTCCTTAAAGAGATTGGTAATGAGTTTGCATGAAATCGAGGTCGGTCAGCCTTGCAATCACTCCATTTTGAGCATTTAACGTTGTGAGATATGTTATAAGACTGTTTTTCCTCCGAAATGATCACAAATTCACAGAGTTATACGCTTATAGAAGCGGATATTCCGGGTTCTTCACTTGGTGGAAGAGACCCAAGTAATTTGAAAGTCGATGAGTTGAAATTCTGGCTAAAATGCAGAGGAGATCCAGCTAAGGGCTTGAAGACGAAAGCACAACTTGTGAAGCGGTAAGTTTGTTGTTCTCTACCTTTGAAATACGGCTTAACTACAATCAAAGTGCGTATTTTTGATGCATAAAAGCAAGTAGGCACTGCATGAAATATCTTTATCGATTCACAAAGTCTTTTAACTGAGATTAACATCGCCAATCAAGTACATGAGTTCCCTTGTGTTGTTGCTTAGGACTCGAAGCGCTGTTTTGATAGTCTTATTGAAATTTTTCATTTGCAAGCACAATATTGACGACATACTTGGCATCATTTCTCTAGTAAAACAACCACAAAACTCATACCCTTCACAAATTAATTCAAAAATTTTGTTTTCATTTGTCGAAACAAACTTTTGTTTTTTCAATTTTGTATCCTTTTTAAGGGTAGAAGAGTATATAAGAGCTGGCAGAGACCAAAACCTGGTGGATCCAGACATAAATAAAGTCTACACTCGTCGTAAAGAGCTCCATTTGACTTCTCAGTGCCATAATAAATGTATCTCTCAGACTACTGCTGTCAAATATCCTAGTGATGGGTGGTCTTGTTGTCTACAAAGGATGCCAACATTTACACGTGCAGAAATTGATGTACACATAACCAAGACTGGCAAATCAATAAATCCAAGCAAAAGTCATTCACTTCCTACTGGTGTCAGAAAGGCAAAGAGATTCTTGGATGATGAATACCTTTCAAAGATTCAAGCAGCAAAAGACACATTTTTTTTCTACTTCAGATCATTTTGCTATCATAGTTATATGAAAAATGACCCTCCTCATAAGCTGAAAATTGCACTTGACCTACTAACTGGTGAAATAAGATCTGCGTGTTGCTCTTGCACAAGTGGAGATGCTGGATTATGCAATCATATTCTAGCACTGATGTTTATGATGTGCAAATTTAGCATGTACAAGTGTAAGGATACAACTGAACTGGACGGTGAAGAGGACATGAATCCCACTGTTGCTTGCACATCTTCTCTCCAGGTCTGGCATAAAACCAGGAGAGGAGAGAAGATTAGTGCAAAGCCTATAATGGAGGTATTAGTCAAGAAAACCAAGTTAGATGATGCAGCTATTCAACCAAGAGAAGCAGGATTGAAATGTATGCTGTATGAAGCAAGGAATAATCTTAAAACACAAAATTCAGATGAATTACAACTGAAATCTGATTTACTAGCGATCAATAAAAATATGCCTTTAGCTCAAATTATGAATTCCACTAAAAAAAATCTGGAGATGAAAGAAACCAAATTCGGAAAAAGCCCAAGTGGGTGCTATGCCAGCTACCAACTCCAATTCACAGAGTCGAATTTTAAAGTTTATTGCAACTTAGGGTCACAACAAACTAATCAAACAGCTACAAGAGACCCCCCTACAGAATATCCAAAGTTCCCACTCATTGCATCTGATTCATTTGAGATACCAGAAGAACTACAACAAGATGAAGAAGATCTATTGAGACATCTTTCAGTAAATAGGAATAAACTGAATGACATTGAGGAAAAAACTTCCAGGCAATCTGCATCAGAAGAATGGAAAATTGAACGTAAATACAGGTTTACAGCATCAAATTTCAAAAGAGTATGTGTAAGGCAAAGAAATCATGCGACTTTTGTGAACAATCTATTAAATCAACCTGAAATCAATTCAAAATATCTAGAGCATGGCAAGAAATTTGAACCGATTGCACTGAAACAATATCAGAAATACATGTATTCTATCCAAAGACCCATTCAACTGTTCAAGTGTGGTCTAGTTGTTATACAGGATGCCCCATTTCTTGGGGCTACACCTGATGGCAAGGTTATTGAAGCATGCAATGATGACAAATAAGGACTAGTTGAGATAAAGTGTCCCCACACAAAATTCCATGTTACACCTTTAGAGGCCTGCTCTGATGCATCATTCTGTTGTGAAGAGGTTAATGGGATGCCAAAACTCAAACAACATCACGAATATTATTATCAAGTTCAGGGACAGATGGGGGCAACTAAGGCCAAGTGGTGTGACTTTGTTGTTTATACCAATATTGGTATGTCAATAGAAAGAGTTTCTTTCAATGGTCAATTTTGGGAAACTGTGAAAACCAAGTTGAAAGAATACTATTTTAGTAAGTTTATTAACATTGCAGCAAAGGAATTTACACAAACGAGAAACAATTAGCAAATAGAAGATATAATATCACTACTAAGTCATAGGCTTGACACTATTACCATAGTTCAGTAGTGTGTCTACAGTATTTAATCCATGAAATAATTGGCAGAACAACTAAATAGAGAATGTTTCACAAAAGAAAACAACAAATTAGTATCATTTACCAATGAGTCTATATTTCATGGAATAAGTATATTTATTGACTAAATTGTAGATCAATGAAACCATTAGTCTAATATCCAATGCAGACAGTACAGTAATGTTACAGTATTAAACCCGAGCATCGGTAATTTTTCTAACAAAAATGCAAACAACATTTTTTCTGATGCTTGGTTTTCATTGTATCACTGATTGATTACCAATTACAACAAATATAATGTCTTGTGTTAGAACTGGACTGTCTTCTGTTAGAACTGGTTTATATTTGCCTGCATGATGCTTCACTTAGCCAATTTGTCACATGGCCTATTGAAAGCCTTTGGTGATTATTTCTATTTTTTGTAATAACGTAAACATATACATCATTGTTTGTAACTAAAGAAATACCTTACTGTAAATAGATTGATCAATTATGATTGTGTAACAAGTAATGGCAACATTTAAAGATTTTCCATTTAATGTACATTTTTTCAAACTTTTTTTCGTAGAGTGCACACACCAAACTGTAAAACAGATATTGGCCTTAATATTATAAGAGACTAATTCCTTCTTTTTCCCATATTTCTATTTCATCAGTTTCTAACTGTTAAAATTTGTTTCACAGATTAAGTGTTGTTATTCTAGTAGAGATATGTAGTTATTATAATCTTCTGGATGTCATGTATTTACAAAATTTTTCTTGCATGTTTATTATTTCTGTTGCTTCAAGGAACATAATAACATAATTTCTCATAATACAAATGCCACATCAAAAAATTATGTGTTATTGAAATTAGCAAAAACTTTGAACACTTTTATTCAAATTTTAACAGTGTCGAAAATTATGGGATATCATCCCTGAAATTTTTCAAAGTTAGTATTAGTGATAGGGTACTTGAAAAAAATATCAGAGAAGATATCTTATTTTGATATTGTTGAAATTTTACCAGAAGTGTTCAAAGTTTTTGCAAATTGCAATGAATATCCTCAGGGTGATAGACTGACTGCTGCCAGCACGTAATAAACATATTACAAGTCATAATAAACATATTACAGCAAGTCCATTACTGAATTTTCTTTTTGGTATGTAATTAATTGAATTAAATATCTAATTTGTTTGTTTTTTAGGCATAAATTATTTTACATGGTATCTTAAGAAAACTGTTTTTATTGTGATATTAAGCAGAAATAAGAGGATTACGAGCATTACACAGAAAGGCACATACACTCCACATCTGATTTATTAATCCAATCAGACTGAGTGCCACATCACCATCCCAAATGTGGTAATTCTTGATTAAGTTTATGGCCCTTTCAATGTGTATTCTAACACTTGCTATCTGCTGGGTTGCAATAACATCCTCCTTTGGCATTTGATCATGTCGACCAAGAAATGGAGGGATATTGAGGGAAACACCCAAGGGGAGAATGTCTTCAATTGTAAATCCCTTGTCTGCCATGATTGCATCTCCATCATCAAATTTCAGATCCAAGAAACCACTTCTTGTAACAATTTCCCTATCAGATATGGATCCCGTATAAAGTTGGCTAACAAATGTAATGGCACCACTTGGAGCTATACCAACAAGACCCTTAAATGTTACATGGTTCTTGTAGCTACTGAACAGTTCAGAATTGAGAAGCAAGCTGCTTGGCATCTCGCAACGAATCTCCGTACAGTCAATTATCACTCTGGTTTTGGGGTACTTTTCCTTGAAAATAGCTGGCATTGTTTGATCTACAAGTGATCGTGAAGGCCAAATATTCACTTGACCAAACTTCAAAAACATATAGTTTGTGTAGGTTGTAAACAATCTTCTGACAGTGGCCTGGGAAACACCAAATATGTGGGCTAAGTGCAGTTCAGCAAACCCTCTCCTAAGTCTACACATTACCATGAAAAATTCCTCCATTACTGTAAGTTTCCTTGGTCTGCCACATTTTCTCTTAGGGTTATCAGACTGTTCCTCGATGCTGCCTTCATCCCCTTGGCTTTGATAAAAATCTGCTTGAACGTCATTTTTCTTTGGGGTGTAGTATCTGATATTTTCCCCTTTATCTCCTGTATTCAAGAACCTGAATATTGCTAAAAATGTAAGATAGTTAGGAAAACCTGTGTAAAAAGCCATATTTTCATCGGATTTTAAATTATCTAAGCTGAACATTTTTTGTTCTGTGTGATTAAGTTTTTCATGGAGACGTTTACACCTTTTTTGTAACTCGTCCTTCTCTTCTTCATGTTCAAACAAAGTTTGAAGAGCTTCTTGTCGTTCTGACTCAAGTTCAGCCACGAGTGCCGTGTTTGTTTGTTCTAATTTTTCTGTCTTCAGTCGAAGCTCCTGAAGTTGGCTTTCAAGTTTAATTATTTCTTCTTTAAGTTTGAGGTTTTCTGTCTTTGCCTCAATTAGGCTTTCTTCTATTGTTGGCTCGCATATCTCTGCAGGTTCACCAGTTAAGTCTTTTGGTTCGTCTAGAACTGTTGTTGTTGTGTATTGCCGTTTTGTGGGCGATTTTCTCTTCCTTGGCGATATAGTCCACGAGAACTTAGATGGGACGCTACCAGGCTTCAGCGTTATGATTCCATTCAGTGAATTTTTCATATCAGTGCTTTTGAAATGACGGGAGCAAACTTTAGTGCGAGGCGCGAGTTCAAATTCCTTTCCCGGGTCTCTTCGAATCGCATGGATCCATTTTTTCCGCAAAAATTTATTTTTTGGAAAGTTAAAGAATGAAATCTTCTCTCCATCTGCATTGCAGTGACCCTTAAAGGTACACTGAGGAACACAGCAGTTTGTAGGCATAAAGAAAGGCAAAAAATATCAGTAATTAATACAAGAGCTTTAGTTAAGAGGCCTAGTTAGACTGATAGAACAAAATAGCACAATAGCGATGGCTGACCGACCTCGATTTCGTGCAAACTTATCACCAGTCTTTTTTAGGAGACGCTCGTTTTGCATAGCGTATATAGTTCTAGAAAATACCGCAGCTAATGACCGAACTATCTCAAAACTATGCAACCACGAAATTAAAATGTTCTGTAAAATTTGCTAAGAGTGTCGCTGTTCAACAATTCTATGAGGAGCTATATTAATGGAAATTAAACCCTAACCATTCTTGATGATGTAAATCCATTTGCTAATTCTATAGTGAATAGTTGATAAAGTGTTAGTTAGATAACTTGAATGATACGGCATTGCTTAGATCCATGAAATCATCGCAACTATAAGAGCAAGCTCCACATGAATTGCACAAAAGTAGAAATAGAGAGGAAAAAGCTTAAAACCAGTACTAATGAAACTTTACTTTTATCTTCGTAAATATATACATGTTTCTCAAGCTGAATGGTTAGCTGGCAGCTCTCATAACCATCACTGTTTCGTGTTTAATGAATTTACATATTTTCTTTTTATTTTTTCCAATATATCGTCTTTTTTTGTTTGTTTTTGTTTTATATTTAAATTTTTTTTACGATGTACATGATTTACAAGTATTAGTCAGCAAGTATGTGACCAGAAGCAAATGAAAAGGAATTGAAATTAGCCAGGCAGGCTCCCTATATGCTTTTAAAAGGGGGCTGCATAGACTTCCTGTGATATTGGTAGCAGCTTTGATGTCATTATTCAAGATTGATGTAGTCGGCCCTCATGGAAAGAAGGTTTAGGGTTAGTTGGAGATAGGTTGCTAGGTTCTTGGGCAGATAGATTTATAATTTATATTTTTATACTATTTACTTGATGTGACTACTGAGGATAAATGTGGTGTATTATTATTAGCTACTATATTATAAGAAGAAAATACTTTCATAGCCTTTGATATAAGATTTGTTACCCTTTTAATATTGTAGAACATCCAAAGGGAACGGCTTGAGTCATTTTAAGTGTGTGTGTGGTTGTATTGGGTGAGGAGGGGTGGGGTGGAGTGGTTGACTTGCCTGCATAATTGATTTTTACCTCATGGATAACGTCAGTCATCGATGAGGGATAGGAGTGAGGTAAATTCACTCGCTCACTCGGCTATAAACTTTTAATCGGGTAATCTTTGTGTTTGTATGGGCATTTAATCTCCACAACACGAGGCAACTGGCAAGAACATAATGCAATTCCATCGGCTGATGCACCAATAAATAATTTCTCAGATATCATAAATCCAGATAACCTATAAGTAAAATTTTTGTGTTCTGTGCCCATTACGTTAATGCACTTATCCCTAGCATGAACTTCATTATCTATGCCCCAGTTGACTGCTTTCTGTTTGTGTTGGTTATACTCTGTATACCCAATTATTTTGCATATCAAGTTGTTACAGTTTGACTCGAGCTTTTTCTTGTACACCTCATGAGCCATGCTTGCTGTAATGCGGCCTTTGTGGTGTTTAAACCATAGTTTATTTGTAGACTGTGACCTGGTTACTTCTTCTAAACTGCCTCTTTTGAAGTTTCCAATTCAGAGGTATTAGGCAGTTTAGTTTTGTTGCTAAATGATACCAAATTTACATCCTTTTTTCGATTCCTATTGACAAGATCATAAAACTCAGCATCAGACTTTGGATTAATCTAGAATGTCAATTATAAATTTTATTATGTTTTTAATGTGTATATGACAGATTTTTTATTTCTTATTTTATTAGCCCATAGTGTTAAGGTACCTGCACCGACAGAAGTTCAAAAAAAATATGGATGTTAAATTTCCTTTTTTTTCCTTCAAAAGGAAGTAATGAATCTATCATATTGAATAAAAATATAAATTTTGTTCAATATTTTAAGTATGATGTCCTAGATATGAACAGTCAGAAATATTGCTTTTTACCGGAAGTGAAGTCCAAATTTAGCGCAAGACCGAGAAAGTACTGGGCACGTTTTGTTTTTTCTATTTTTTTTGGACAAAACTCGATTTTTGGCGGATATATCAAAAGGCAAGACCAACATAGTTGATGTAAGTATGCATATATGGAGGAAATGAGGTAGTAGCTTTAATGAGCTGTTTTAGATGTTACTTTTACAAAGAAAGTTTGCAAAATACACTTCATTGTAAATATAATTAACGCGCTAGTCTTTAGTAGACTCTATTACTGTTCCGCTGTCTGGTCTAATTTATCTGACAAAAATTTACGTAAGTTGGAACATGTACAGAACTTCGCCGCCAGAATAATAAGCGGAAAGAGAAAATTCGATCACATTATTGCAGTGCTACGGGACCTACGCTGCCTAACTGTAACACAGCAACTTTACCTAACAGATATTGTTTTTACTTTCAAATGCATGACGGGTTGCGCCCCTGATTACCTTAGATCCAAGCTAGTTAACAGGGGTCAAGCTTCTGGTCACGTGACACGAAATTCACAACAGTTAAATATCCCTTTATTTAGAACAGCCACCGGTCAGCGGTCCTTCCAGTACAGAG